>LPNX010786432.1:538069-620382 GCA_001517045.1 Pseudotsuga menziesii
CTATGCATTAGCAACTTGATAATTATGTTAATTTATTATATATGTTGTTAAAGTAAAATATACAAAGGTACAAATATTGTATTTAAGTCCAAATACATATGAATATATAGTCGAAGACCCAGCAGCAGTAGGGGTAGGAGCAAACACAGCAGTGGTGGAGGGAGTTATATATATTTGATAATTCCAAAAAAGCATAGGCATCATAGACAGGGGCACTACCAGTGGTTGAAGACCAAGTTGATAAGACCCAGAGCAGTTGTTTTTCTCATTGATCCAAAATCATTTGACTAAGTCAAAGAAACATGGACCATTAGTTCAGAGCCAATTTGGAGAGCCAACATAAGTAGCAGTGAGAGCGTAGATGGGGTAACTAAGGGTAACTATGAATAATAATAAAAATATGTTTAAAGAAATGGAAAATTAAATAAAATAAAACAAATAAATTATATGTCATTCAAGAATTTGTAAAAAAGAGAATAATTTAGAAATTGTGGAAAAAACATGTTTATTAGGAAGGCCACTTTACATGCAATACCATGGGCCACCAATACCATAGAAAAATACTATAAGCTATAATAAACCATGTGCTAGACATCAACCACCTTTGACTAATTGAATCAAGGTTAACCCTAACAATGTTAAGGATTTAATAAGATTTATTAATCTAATGAAAATATATTGTTAACAACTTTTGAAAAAAAAAATTTATAAAAATATTTACTTGACTAATTTAAGTTAAATTCACTTAGTGATAAAAACTTTCATGTATATATATAATATTTATTTTTTATAATTCAAGTTATATTCTAGAAGGAAAATATAAAATAAAAAAATATTATACTTGGTTTTTAAAGAATAGAAAATTTGGAGATGAAATATACACAATGATAAAAATATTAAAAAAAATAAATCAAAATCATTCTATTCAAAATTTGAAAATTTAAATAATTTATGTAACACATTAAATTTCCAAAAACACAATAATACAATTATAATAAAAATATGTGTAAATATATTACAAATTAAGACATCATTAAAATAAAAGACATTAAAATATATATTTATATTTTTTATAACTTTTAGAATATAAATATAATTTTGTTATAACTTTTAATTTCCTATACCTATCATATTATATTCCACAACAAACACTTAATATTATGTATCAACTCATTCATACTTTTATAATTTCAATATTGGTGAATATCATTACAGAAACAAATATCCCTATCAAGTTATCCATGCGACTCTACCAATGATTCAAATTCCAAATTAACAAGGCTATCAATCTACTACTGGCATTGTCAAAGAAATATATATACAAATAAGAAATCAATAGTTTAAAACTTGGGAAATGACGATCGACGGTGAAAAAATCGGATTTGACGAATTGATTGCAACAAAGTTAAAAGCGTCAGATATATCAAAACCGGCTGAAAGTAGCTTTCCTCTTAAACGATTTCTTCCTAAATCTTCAGTTATTAAACAAAATTCAACCAATTATAACAGTAACATGACAATTTAAGACCAGTAACAGGACAACCCTGTATACTTTAAAATTCACAAAAATCAGCAAAGAAGTGCCATGTCAAATGGCAAACATTCAGCCAGTCTCTTGCTCAAAGTCATCGCCATCACTCTCCTCTGCATTGTCAGCTTCTTCATCTTCAGGTTCACCTTCAAATTCTTCTTGATCATTGTCGACATTTGTCCTGCCGACTACAGGTAGATTGGTGTTTGCATTTCTTATTTCAGCCCACTGTGAACAGCAGGGAGGAATCATTGTCAACAAAAACAAATTGAGGTGTAAACAAATTTATTGAGATCAACTCCAGGTATGAAACTGTAGATCAGTGCCAATTAGAAACAACGTGATTAACGACTGACCAAACACGCAAATTTAAAGAAATACTTCAACCTAATAGAATTAATTCAAAGTTTATCCTACAAATAAATATCAAGATGCATCTTTAATCCCAGAGATGAGAAAACCCCTCTGCATTGTGCATATTCCATGATCTAGTGAAGAAGACAAAAGCAATTTTTCGTTCATGGAAAAATAACCCGAAGGGTTTTCCAGAATGACAACCCATTTTAGTAAGTTATGTAGATTGTAAACAGGCATTCCATTTGTCTAACACTATTGTCATGGAGTTTTGGAGAATTAATGTGGAACAAAATCCCAACTTAGGGATACGCCACTATATAGATACTCTGCAGCACTGCATAGAAACAACCACAAGCCAAAGACGACCCACAAAACATGACACCAAAATTGCTGGTAATGTTATACCGGAGTGAGGGAGGATGCTATCACAACAACCTAGGGACTTGCACCCCAAATCCAGCATCCATATTGGCAAAGCTTTTGATGCAGGTAAGACCTTACAAACCATCTCCATCTCACAATTGTTATGCATTTGGGATTATCCACAACACACCCACCTAACAGCAATGTTGATATACATAATTCAGAAAAGGAGTATTAACGTAGAACAAAATCCCAAAATAGTGATATCCCACTGTAGACTAGCCTGAAACATCACATAGATAACAACCACAAGTCAAAGACAGCTTCATGGCATGACACCAAAATCACGAGCAATATTAGTAACATGGTGAGAGAGGATGCTATCACAACCTAGGGACTCGCACCCCAAAGCCAGCATCCAGATTGGCAAAGCTTTTGATGCAGGTAAGACCTTACAAACCATCTCTATCTCACAATTGTTATGCATGTGGGATTATCCACAACACACCCACCTAACAGCAACGTTGATATACATAATTCAGAAAAGGAGTATTAATGTAGAACAAATATCCCAAAATAGTGATATCCCACTGTATACTAGCCTGAAACATCACATAGATAACAACCACAAGCCAAAGACGGCCTCATGGCATGTCACCAAAATCACGAGCAATATTAGTACCATAGTAAACGAGAATGCTTTCACATCAACCCAAGGACTTGCACCCCAAAACCAGCTTCCGGATTAGCAAAGCTTTTAGGGAGAGCTATAGGGATATAGTTAAGCCTCAAAATAGGTGCTTTAACCATCTTTGATAAACAAAAATACACATACAAGGGTACAGAAAGAGAGGAAAAATAAAAATTAATTACAGTTCCATGGGAGCAGCAAGGGTGAAAACCTTTTAAACTACCAGTGTGGAGGTGTGGTAATTTTCCTTTTTAAAAGAGGAGATCGTCGGCATGTAGATATGGCAGGTATGCATGCAGCTGGGGCCAGAGGTTGAAGTACCTGTACATCTAAAATCGCAATATTTTACAACATAAGACTCTTATGCAGTTCAATCATTTGACCATTTTGTCAAATCATTGTTCAATTAAAGCGTAAATAGCCAGAGTTCGCATTCCCAAACCATCATTAAGGGTTGGTTTTTGTATTTCTCGAAGACACTGGCGCCTCACGTATCCTTAACTCGCTCTGGACCATAGGTAATGGCTCCCTCGTTCTCATCCAGTGGCATACGAATTTTGACCCCATAAAAGAACGAGTTATCAAATGGCATCTATGGGTCCTTTTGCCGGCACTGTCATTCCCTCTCTAGTCCAAAGATATCCTTACTGGCATTGCAAATACTATTGGAAGGTTTGTCTCGCTGGAGAAAGACTTCCATTCTATCTTTGACAAACGCACGGCGAAATTTCTTGTCGAACTTGACGTCACTCGTGGCCTCTTACTTGAAATCGAGATTGACTGCAACAGCGTGGTCATTACCCAAAAACTTGATTATTTGAATATGCCCTTCTGCTGTAGTTACTGCCATGAGACGAGACATTTGAGGAACTCCTGTATCTCTTTAACTCAGGGTATCCCCCTGTGTGTAGGCTTCTCTGACTCTGATTTATCTCAGGACACCTCGCAGACCCTTTCACCTCAGCGCTCGTCCTTACTTGGTAATCAACCAAAGATCGCCCCTACTCTCTATTCCTTTGGTAATCCTTCTCTGGTCAGCCCTTATGACTCCTCCTCACCTACCTCCTTTGGTGACCTTACTAAAGGCGAACTACAATTCATTAATGATGTGGAGACACTCGCCCTCTCAGCTTCTTGAACTCGTCTAGACCCGGCTACTATACCTCCTTCTGACCCACCTACTCTTTCTAATACCTCTCTCCTTCCTGCAGCTGTCTCTCCTCCCCCCAATACCTTGGAGAACTTCCCACCCCTTCCACGTACTTCTCCTCCTCCTTGTTCAAGATCCCCTAGTAGTCCTTTAACTACACCCTCCTTTGCTGATCCTTCCCTTCTTAAAGCCTTGGACATCTTCACTGATAAGTCCCCCATCTCACCTTCAGTTTTGTCTCTTGACTCGATTAGATTCGAGAATGTAACTATTCGGAAGTCTAGGAAAGGAAATAAAACTTCTTCTCAGCCTCCTTCTGGTCTTTATACCCCACTTTCAGCTTGTATCAAAGTGGCAGCCAGAGCACAGTCCCCCTCCCAAGCACTTAGAGCAAAGTCACCTGTCTTTCAGGTTGACCAATGAAGATTGTCTCCATGAACATATGTGGGTATGGGGGGCTTACCAAACAAAAAGCCCTCAAAGAGTTATTCATTTCACTTAATCCTGACATTATCCTATTACAAGAGACGATTTGTGACCATTTTTTTGCCCTTCGTTTGTTTGCCAAAATTAAGCCTGGATAGGAATATTGTGCTCTCGATGCACATGGTCTCTCTGGGGGTATCCTTTCGGCATGGAATCCTCGTTTGATTCGATGTAAAGCTTATCACTCCTTTGCTGGCATTCTTCTATCTGCTAGTTTCAAAGGTCTTGATTCTGTCTTTTCCATTGTTAACTGCTATGGACCCTATGCAAACAGAACTTCTTTTTGGGACTCTGTTGTCTCTAGGGGTATCTTCAATCTCCCCAATCTCATACTGGCTGGTGACTTAAACTTTATGCTCTCTGATCTTGAGATTTGGGGTGACCATGCTAGATTGGATCATCTCGCACTGTACTTTGCTCAGTTATTGGATTCTATGAATATGGTGGATCTTGCACCCACCACTATTGGTCCCACTTGGAGAAATGGTAGAGCAGGTCCCGAGGGTGTTAGCAAAAGACTAGATAGATTCCTAGCATCCTTTCATCTTATTTCTCTCCTTGGTAGCTATCGCTCTTGGACTCAGCCCTCTGAAATCTCGGATCACTATCCAGTGTGTCTCGAATGGAATTTATGTCTGAAGTGTCACCTTTATCATTTTAAATTCAATCGAGCTTGGCTCCTTGAAGCTGACTTTGATGCTCTTGTTACTACCTCGTGGAAGGCACCTGTTCCCATTGTTGGCCCCATGTTTGACATTAGCTTTAAGTTGCAGAGACTCAAGAATACTGTTAAGACCTGGGAAAAACAGAAGACCACTTTGAGAGTGAAGGAGATCTCTGAGATTGACTTGGCCATTCATACACTCCTCTCTTCTCACCACTTTGGTATTCTCTCAGATGAGGACTCTACTTCACTTACACTTTTGAAAGCTAGGAAGGACTCCCTATTGGCTCACCAAATCCTTACCTGGAAGCTCAAAAGTAGAGTGGACTGGATCCAAGAGGGCGATGCCAACACCAAATTTTTCCACTCCTTTGCCTTTGCCAAAAGAAATTCTAAGTCAATCTGGGCACTCAATAACTAGAGAGGGGAACCTATTGAGGATGACACCAAGCTTAAGGCTCTGGGTGTCCAACATTTCTCAAAACTTTTCTCTGATTATGGTAAAACTAATATAGAGGCACAACTTAATGTCATCAGACGTTTTCCCTCCTATGTTCAGGAGGAGGACCAAGATCTCTTTCTGTCTGCTTTTACTCTTCAAGAAGTCGAAGATGTACTCAAAGGATTCAAAAAAGATAAAAGTCCCGGACCAGATGGATGGCCGGTCGAATTTTACCTCCACTTCTTTGATCTTGTTGGGCCGGACATTTTGTAATATCCCAAATCCTAATATTTTCTATTTCTATACAAATATGCTGATACAACAGGGCATGCAGACTGCCAAGCAAAAATTCCTATTTTATAGGAAAAATTAGGGTTAGGGTTTGCAAGATAGAATGAACACTTACCACTGATAAGCCGGCTGAACTGCTCCAGAGAAAGTATGCAAGCACCGGATACTGGATTGGAAAATAGGTGGATCTCCTCTGCTCCAGGTGAACCCCGGCAACAAGACGCCCCAGTCAGAAAAGGGTGACGCCCTCAAGGAAGGAGGTGTCCGATGGAACTGCGAATTTGCCGGGTCGATAGGTTTTCAGTGCCGGAGAGAATGCCTGATGCATGCGGAGGTTTTGAGACCTCTAGGCAGGATAGCGAATTGCTTCAGAGAGGCAGCCACTCACGCCCTGGAACCCCAAAACTGCTAATAACTGCTTCGGATGAGCCTTGATGGATCTGATGATCGCCGGGTACCGGAGTATGAAGCTGATGATGAGAATGGTGCCTAAGTTTTGGAAGGAAACTGAGATCTGAAGGCCCAACAGCTGATTAGGGCTTTCTGGCTGAAAACCCCCTCTTACGGTTGCACACGTGTCCCTGCAACGATCTATACCATGTACTGGATAACTGATGAATGAATAAAGAACAAGTGGTGAACCTGTATGGCTTACCCGGAATAAGACTAGGACAGATGTTTCATTGCCGAAATCCTGTTAGCTGAAGACTCCGTCTCCAACCCCAACTGCTGTGATGCACGCTGTGCTGCTATTCAAGAGCTCCCAAAATAATAATAATCCAAAGTGAAGTCTCCTTTCGCTTTATCCTCTATTTATAAAGTTCAACTGCGCAAAACCTAATCTTTGACCTAATTAGGTCACTTTATCTTCTAATTTGTCGTTGACTTGCATGCATGCGGATGGAGACTTAAAGAGTGCATGCATTATTAAATAATGCTAGGATGGCATGCACGAAGGTGGCCTTTGGCCCCGGTGGCCTTTCTCGACCAAATGATGATGCCCTAGATCTTCTATCGATGGCATCAGTTCTTAGTTGATTCCCTAGCTGTCAGTAACCGCTCGAACCCACAGGAATCACATAGGTTAGCGGTTTTGGGGCCTTAAGGCCTAATTGGAAGAGGACATTACAGTCCTCCCTGCTCGAGATTGCTTGTCCTCAAGCAACTTCAAATTGGGATGCTGCAATACCTGTTCACCTTCCCAGGTGGCATCTTCTGGCGGTAGTTCCTTCCATTGAACTAAGTATTCTCGGATTACCTTGTTCCTGAGCTTCCTCTCTCTAGTCTGAATGATCCGTTCGGGAATCAGTATTAGCAGTCCTTCATCATCTAAAGGAGGCAATTCGGTGGATGGAGCAATGTGTTGCCCCAGGGTCTTCTTCAGGCTAGATACATGGAACACGTTGTGAATTTTGCTTTCTTGAGGAAGTTCTAGTTCATATGCCACCTCTCCCACTTTCCGGATTATTTTGTAGGGTCCATAGAAGCAGGGTTTCAACTTCTCTACTCCTTTCTTCTTAAGCGAGGACTGTCTGTAAGGTTGGAGCCTTAAGTATACTAAATCCCCTACCTCGAAGCTTCGTTCAATCCTGTGTTTGTCGGCATACATCTTTTGTTGATTCTAGGCTGTTTGTAAATTCTCCTTCAGTATTTTCAGGATGTCCTGACTGTCCTGTATCCAATCCTTAGCCTTAGGAGCCCTACTGTCTCCGAATGCCAAATCGGCATAGTCCAAGGGCTCGTATCCATATAATGCCTTAAAAGGAGTCATCCTAATAGACATGTGATAAGTAGTGTTGTAGCAATACTCCCCTAGGTGTAGCCATTTGATCCAAGTCCTTTGCTGCCCTGCTACATAATTCCTTAGATACCCTTCGATCCATTTGTTGACTATTTCTGTTTGCCCGTCACTCTGGGGGTGATAACTCGTACTAGTAGCCAATTCGGTCCCCACCAATCTGAACAGTTCCTGCCAGAAGGCACCTGTGAACCTACTATCCCGATCACTGACAATGGTCTTAGGCAACCCGTGTAACCTGAAAACCTCCCTGAAAAATAACTCCGCTACTTGAGTTGCCGAGTAGTCTGATGGTATCGAGAAGAAATGTGCAAACTTGGTCAGTCTGTCAACTACTACATATAAACAATCTCGCCCTTGGACCTTGGGCAAGCCTGTAATGAAGTCCATGGAGATGCTCTCCCACTTCTGTTCTAGAATCGGTAGTGGCTGGAGTAACCCTGCGGGATGGGTGTTCTCAATCTTATTCTGTTGACAGATGCTACATTCCCGGACATGTTGCATAATCTCCCCCTTGAGGCCCTTCCATGAGAACCTCTCTCTGATCTGCCTGTAGGTCTTTAAGAAACCTTGATGCCCTGATAAAGGAGAATCGTGGGCTGCCTGAATGATCTTTTTCCTCAATGTGGATTCTGGAACAAGGTATATTCTGTCCTTGTAATAGATGATGTCATCCACAATCCTGTACCTGTCGTCCTGAATTTGCCCGTCCAATAATTCGCAAGCGAATTTGTTTTTGGAGTATTCCACCAAGATAAGTGCCCTCCAATCCGTGGATATACTACTGAGAGATAATGGGGCTGGACGCCTGGATAATGCATCAGCTACTACATTATTCTTACCTTTCACATACTCGATCTCGAAATCATAAGCTTGTACCTTGCTAACCCATTTCTGTTGTCGCTCATTCAGTTCCTTCTGTTCCAAGAAATACTTGAGGCTATTATGATCGGTTTTGATTTTGAACTTACTGCCCACCAGGTACTGTCTGAATTTTGTGAGAGCATGCAAGATGGCCAGCATCTCCTTGTCATATATGGAGTAATGGCGCTCATAGTTCTTCAGTTTACGGCTCTCAAATGCAATAGGGTGATGATTTTGCACCAACACGGCTCCTAACCCTTCCCCTGAGGTATCACATTCTACCACAAAAGGTTGTGAGAAATCTAGTAATGCCAGAACTGGACAAGAACTCATAATAACCTTCATCTCCTCGAAAGTTTTCTGTGCTAAGTCTGTCCAAGTGAATGCTCTTTTTTTGGTGAGATCTATGAGAGGTGCTGCAAATTGGGAGAATCCCTTAACGTACCGCTAGTAATAAGTACACAGACCTAGGAACCCTCTCAACTCTGTAACTGTTTTTGGCGCAGGACAATCTCTGATAGCCCTGATTTTCTCCATGTCAACCTGTACTCCTTCTGCATTGATTACGTGTCCTAAGTACAGCATTTCTTTCATGCCAAACTCACACTTGGACATTTTTGCATATAGTGAATGCTCTTCTAAAATACTCAATGTTTCGTCCAGGTGTTTCAAATATTCTGCCCAGGTTTTGCTGTAAATCAGGATGTCATCAAAGAATACCAGCAAAAATTTACGTAGCTGTGCTCGGAAGGTATGGTTCATGCATGACTGAAAAGTGGCCGGAGCATTGGTCAGTCCGAAGGGCATGACCAGAAACTCATAGTGACCATAATGACAGCGGAAAGCTGTTTTGGAGATGTCCTGGTCCCTTACCCTGATCTGATGGTACCTCGAGCGAAGATCGATCTTGGAGAAGTATTGAGCTCCCCGAAGCTCATCCATGAGTTCGTCAATTCTGGGAATGGGATACCTATTCTTGATGGTCTTTTTGTTAAGTGCTCGATAATCGATGCACATATGCAGAGTACCATCCTTCTTCCTAACCAGAACTACTGAAGATGCAAAGGGGCTAGAACTAGGTCGTATATATCCAAGCTCCAGTAATTCTTTGATGGTTTTCTCAATCTCATCCTTGTACATTTTGGGATGCCTGTAAGGAGTGGTGATGACTGCTTGTGTTCCCTCCTCTAGCTCGATGATGTGTTCAAAACCCCAGTCTGGTGGTCTGCCTGATGGAAGGTCCCGAAAAACCTTTTCCTGTTTCTATAGCAAGGCTTGAATGTCACTGGGGTGTTGTGAGCTGGTCTCTGGGGGTTTCCTGAAGGTGACAAAACATTCTGCAACCCATTCTATATCATCATGTCGGAGCACTGCCTCCATTCTCTGTGATGAGACCGGTTTTGGGGGATAAGTGTTCATGCCCCTCAAAACTACCCGTTTGTCGTCTGGCCCCTGGAACTCCATCTCCATTGCCCTATAGTCTGTAGTGTATTTCCCTATAGAGTAAAGCCACTGAACACCCAATACCACATGAGTATCCGCTACATCCACTACATAGAAAGAGTCTGTCATCTGATAGTTACCTAAGGCAACATTCAGTTTTGGGATCCAGTAGTTGCACTCCATGCTGGAGTTCCCGGCTACTGCTACAGTGAATCCCTCGAACTTCTCGGTCTGAATACCTCTCTTGGCTACCCAAGCGGAGTCAATGAAATTGTGGGTGGCTCCTCCATCAATCAGTACTCCTACTCTGTGACCCTGCACTACTCCCCTGACCCTGAGAGTATGGAATCTCGGTACTCCAGACAATGTAGCAATGACTCCCTCTTGTGTATCACCCTGGTGTGATTCCTCTTCTGTGGCCTCCTGCTCATCGTCGTCCTCATCACTGTCTGAATACACCTCAATGTAGTGTGCCTTCGCCTTCCCTGCATACATGTGTCCTGGTACCCATGGTTCCTGGCAGGTGAAGCACAACTTCTTCCTTCTCAAATCTTTCCTGGTGTCCTCATCTAACCAGGTTTTCTTGGGCACATCCTGCTGGAAAAGTTTCCTGTCCTTGTCCCTAACAAGAAAATTGGTTTTCAGAGGGAATTTTTTTTTAGGGACTGAATCCTGAAGATCCCTTGCCCGGCTAATAGCATCCTGCAAAGTGAGGGGTTTGTAGGCTTTCACCCATCCCCATAGTGGCTCTATAAGGGCCTCCGTGAATAACATAGTCAATCTGCTCTCTGACACATCTGTTACCATAACAGCTAGCCTCTGAAATTCTGAAATGAAAGATTTTACGCTACCAGTCTGCTTGAGTTGAGCCAACTCCCTGAAATGGATCTCTGGATCTTTCCTGTCAAACCTCTTCATGAGTTTCTGAGTGAACTCACCGTAAGAATGTATGGTGTTGTGACCCAATGTCACCAATCCGTGGTACCACCATTCGTGAGCTTCTCCGTCCAGGTGAAGTGTAGCCAACTTAATGGCGTCTGTCTCTGTCATGGGGTTGAGTTGGAAATAGGTATCCAACTTTTGGACCCATGTCTCGCTGATCCTCCGCGAGTCCCATCAAAGTTTGGGATGGTTAACCTGCCCAATGTCTTCTGCAGCTCATAGTTGTGATTGAAGCCCTTGTTGAAATTCCTGGGCCTGTTCCTACTCTTCATGTTGCAGAAGTCTGAGAAAGACATGGCAACATGAAACTCATCCCCTAAGTCTCTGTACTCCTGCAAATAAGCCCCAAAAGGCTCGCTAGGTTCTACCTGCATGACCGGGCCCCCTACTGTATCTGCCAAGAAGTGAGGCATGGTAGGCCTGATAGTAGGTCTGATGTATATGTGTGGAGTGTTCTGGATGTTGGTGTACACCATCTTTCCACTGCTGCTCGAAGATCCCCGCTCTACCGGTGAGGGAGGTGTACTGTTGATACCTGGTTCCGGTGTCGCTGACAGTCTGTTGATTGCATTGAGGACTTCTTTTTGTCCTTTGGCTAAGTCTTGCAATGCAGAGACCAAGCTGCGAAACTCCATCCGATCCTCCTCTTCTCCGGTTCCTTTTCCCCTATCCGAATGTATACCTGTCTGTTCCATGTCTGAATTGGTATCTTCTAGTTGAATATCTTCAAATTCTTCTGTGCATCTACTCTTCCTCCTCATATAGGTTACAAAAGGATCTCCTTCTGTATTCATCTATTTTTCATCTCTTAAGCCCACAGCTGGCCAAGAAAATAGCTCTGATACCATTGTAATATCCCAAATCCCGATATTTTCTATTTCTATACAAATATGTTGATACAACGGGGCATGCAGACTGCCAAGCAAAAATCCCTATTTTATAGGAAAAATTAGGGTTAGGGTTTGCAAGATAGAATGAACACTTACCACTGATAAGCCGGCTGAACTGCTTCGAAGAAAGTATGCAAGCACCGGATACTGGATCGGAAAATAGGTGGATCTCCTCTGCTCCAGGTGAACCCCAGCAACAAGACGCCCCAGTCAGAAAAGGGTGACGCCCTCAAGGAAGGAGGTGTCCGATGGAACTGCGAATTTGCCGGGTCGATAGGTTTTCAGTGCCGGAGAGAATGCCTGATGCATGCGGAGGTTCTGAGACCTCTACGCAAGGTAGCGAATTGCTTCAAAGAGGCAGCTACTCACGCCCTGGAACCCCAAAACTGCTAATAACTGCTTCGGATGAGCCCTGATGGATCTGATAATCGCCGGGTACCGGAGTATGAAGCTGATGATGAGAATGGTACCTGAGTTTCGGAAGGAAACTGAGATCTAAAGGCCCAACAATTGATTAGGGCTTTCTGGCTGAAAACCCCCTCTTACGGCTGCACACGTGTCCCTGCAACGATCTATACCATGTACTAGATAACTTATGAATGAATAAAGAACAAGTGGCGAACCTGTATGGCTTACCCGGAATAAGACTAGGACAGATGTTTCACTGCCGAAATCCTGTTAGTTGAAGACTCCGTCTCCAACCCCAACTGCTGTGATGCACGCTGTGCTGCTATCCAAGAGCTCCCAAAATAATAATAATCCAAAGTGAAGTCTCCTTTCGCTTTATCCTCTATTTATAAAGTTCAACTGCGCAAAACCTAATCTTTGACCTAATTAGGTCACTTTATCTTCTAATTTGCCGTTGACTTGCATGCATGCGGATGGAGACTTAAAGAGTGCATGCATTATTAAATAATGCTAGGATGGCATGCACGAAGGTGGCCTTTGGCCCCGGTGGCCCTTCTCGACCAAATGATGATGCCCTAGATCTTCTATGGATGGCATCAGTTCTTAGCTGATTCCCTAGCTGTCAGTAACCGCTCGAACCCATAGGAATCACATAGGTTAGCGGTTTTGGGGCCTTAAGGCCTAATTGGAAGAGGACATTACACATTTTGAAAGCAATTGAACACTCTAGGTTAGAAGGTAGGGTCATAGGAGCCCTCAACGCTACCTTTATTACTCTCATACCTAAGTGTGACAAGCCAACTACTCTTGCTAAGTACAAACCCATCTCCTTGTGCAATCTGATTTATAAAACTATCTCCAAGTTGGCAGCTATCAGACTTAAAGTGGTACTTGACAAGTCTATTTCTAAGCATCAGTTTGGGTTCCTTCAGAATAGACAGATTATAGAACCTGTAGGCATTGTTCAAGAAGCTCTCCATACTATCAAGGTTGAAAGACAGAAAGTGATGGTATTGAAACTTAATCTGGTGAAGGCCTTTGGCAGGGTCAATTGGGCTTTCTTGAGATTGGTTCTTTTACAGATTGGGATCCCTAGCACCTTTGTGAATTGGATTATGGGATGTGTGGAGTCAGCAAATTTTGTTGTTCTTATTAATGGGACCCCATCTAAATTCTTTCAAGTGTTGAGAGGTATTATACAGAGATGCCCCCTTTCTCCCCTACTCTTTATACTGATCATAGAAAGTCTAAGTTTATTGATTTCGAGTGCACTTGATAGGGGTGATATATCTGGTATCAAAGTAGCACCAAGTTTGTATCTCACTCATTTACTTTTTGTAGATGATGCTATTCTATTTGGCATGGGTACAGTGGAAGAGTGGCAGCACTATAAGGAAATTCTGGACACATTCTGCTCTGCTACTGGAATGGAAATCAACGCAACCAAATCATCTTTCCTATTCAATGACATTGATGAGTCTGTCAGACATCAAATATACAACTTCATGCCCTTTAAAATGGAGCCCCTCACTTCTGGTTTCAAGTACTTGGGATACTACCTCAAACCCCTGGGTTACTGTACCAAGGATTGGAGATGGTTCATACAGAAGTTTGAAAAAAAGTTGAGTAATTGGAAATACAAATTATTGTCTCTAGGTGGAAGATTGGTATTTGTCAAGTCTGTACTGATGAGTCTTCTTATGTATTGGCTCTCACTAGCATGCATGCCCAACACCATATTAACCTATATCAGGAGATGCATCTTCAATTTTTTATGGGGGAATTCATCGGGGAATCATAAATACCATCTAGTAGATTGGCTTACCATTTCCAAGCCATATGATCTTGGTGGCTAGAACATTATAAATTTTGACTGGTTTAGTTTGGCCTTACGCACTGAAAGTCTCTGGCTTTTTCTTAATGGAGATGGACTTTGGTCTCAGATCATTAAGCACAAATATCTTAAAAATTTACCTGTTGATGTTTGGATCCACCAACAATCCTTCATGGTTCAAGGTACCTCTCATATGTGGAATGGTTTTATCAGAGCTATCTCCTGGATTACTAGATGCCTGGGGTGGAAGACTGGCAATGGCAAGAATATTAAAGTTGGTATTGATCCTATAGCTGGTCTCACATCTGATTATATATTATCGGAGGATCTCAAACGATATCTGGAAGATTATGGCATTCTTTATCTATCAGATGCCCTTAATAGGGGGGTTACTACTACATCAACAGAATATTGGCTCACTGCAGAGGAGCTTGAACTGGGTGGTCAATGGAAGGTAGCCTCGACTCGGTACATAAAAGGACTTCATAATGGAGGAGTCCGCATCAGCAATTTACCTGATACAATGGTTTGGATGTATAACAAATCGACGGGCTCGATCAAAGCCAACTTAATGTATGAGTTGATTGCGAACATCTCTGTCACCAGTAGACCAGTTGATACCTTTGTCATGATTTGGAAATTTTGCATCCCATTGAAGATTATTTGCTTTAGCTGGCTTTGTATGTCAAATAGGGTCCATACCTGGGACAACCTCATCAAAAAAGGTTGGATTGGACCGAATTGGTGTTTCCTGTGCAGATCAGCTTCAGAATCACTTGATCATTTATTTCATGATTGCAGCTTTACCAGACTGGTAACAGCTCAAATGAGATCCTCTCTTGGCATTCCATTTTTTTGGAAGGAGACTAACTACATACACAATGTTTCTTCCTGGATCAGCAAAGGAAATAATCTTATTTATCTTCCTCTTTTGACCTGGCAAATTTGGCTGGCAAGAAACAAATGTATATTTGAAGACAAAAAGCCTGATTTACACTTTATTGTACACACTATCAGGGAACAACTTCAGCTCTATCCTGTTTTGTCTCAGCAGAAAATTAAAAGGAAAATTATTGGACTAGCTCCTATTTATGATTTTCCTTCTGGCTTCTTTGATGGGGCTTCAGCCAATCAAACAAGAGGTATAGGCGTTCATCTTCTGATCAGTCAGGACCACTACTTCTGCTTCAAACTGGGTGTTGGTCTAAGTACAAACACCAGATCTAAACTACTTGCTTTATGGACTCTCCTTTATTGTAAAGCACTCTCCTTTATTGTGCTAAATCCATGGGCCTTCCCACTCTGCACATTCATGGAGACTCCACTGTCATCATTAATTGGTTCAATAGAAGATCAACACTATCTTTACTTGCACTTGATGGTTGGTGTCAATGTGTCAGTGATCTGGAACCTTACTTCATCTAGCTAGAAGCAGTTCACATATTCAGAGAACACAATACTAAAGCTGATAGCTTATCCAAAGAAGCATTAACCTTGGCCTCAGGCCATTTTCAGTTTACTGAATTCACTGATGGTGAATGTACTGATCAGGGCACTTTCCAGCTTTTCTAGCCCTTAGCACTTGAGTCCTTTGTGTGCTGATGTTATTGGCATCCTTTAGATGATTGAGGTGGATGATCCCCTCATATTACTGATCTCTCTCGAGTATTGCTTCTTTGGATTAGCTACTTCAGTATTAGTCTTGAATTCTCTGTCTGTTGAAGGTTAGTGATGTGGATGTAGTCCAGATTCCCAGATTATAGGTGATACCTTTGAAGGTTTGTCCAGTACTCCTGCGAAGCTCATCTACTGTTTTTTGTCTGCTGATGATGAACATAGCTGTATATATGCCATGTGCACAGCAATAGCTGAAGTTGTAACAAAGTTACCTTTGATTTCAATGAAATAACAAGGAACTGATATTTTCCCCTGGGAAAATGTCCTCTGGCCCCCTGAAATAATTTTAAGAAAACAATTATAATGATTTTCATATATCTATTTTACACGGATAACCATATCACTATCCATGATAGTCACACTTTGAGCGTGTGTGTTATATCTTCAATAGTTAGAATATAAGTGAACCTTTTTATCTATCTTATAAATCTAAAAATGTATATAAGATATAAGAATCAAGATAAATATCTTCTTTTGGTAGATGATGTTTTATTTTTCTGCCTTGCTTCTGACAGAAAGGATTGTAAATTTTCCTTTGAAATCTAAACTAGGGCTAAACAATATATTTAATTTGTTACTCGAAACCACACATGAATTTATTTTACTAGTAATGCAGCAGAAAGTAAAATACTAAGAAACATTCACAACATCACATAAAAATATAGACACAATATTTTGAGTATGGAAACCCCGGGATAAAACCCAAGATGGGAAAACCTGTGCAGCAGTCAGATTAGAATTTATATTATGAAGATATGGAACTTTTACAACCAGTGGATAAATCACCCAACCTGGCGAAATGAAACCTTTGCAGAAATACTAGACAAATCCAGCAACCTAGCACACCCCAGCGCAGTCGTACGATCCCTGCGTCAGCAGTATGGCCTCCTTTGCGTTGTTGTACGGCATTGGCGTCAGCTTGTGCGGATTTTGTACACTTGTACGACTGCCTCCTGCCGAATGGTACGGCTGTCCTCTGTGTGCTTCTGTATGGCGTCTAGCTCAGCCTAGAACCTCGATGAATCTGTCGGGTAGGTGCTCCTCCGTATTTTCAGTAAATTCCTCCGCCTGACTTCTCTCTGTTTGTATCTCACCTGTGTACGTGTCCTCTCCACCAAATCTCATTTTAACTAAATGGCTAAGCGAAAACCCTAACCCTCACTATGGATCAATGGATGTGATCCTCCGCTGAGATCAATGGCCAAGATTAGATTAGCCATCACTTAAGTTTCTTTCACTTTTCACTTTATAAAAGTGATTCCATTAAGTCAAAATCAAATTAGAATTATTAATGTATTTTCCAAAGTCCAAACTTAGAAAAAACACATTAAATACATTTGGCTTCCAATTTAATTTCTTCCTAGCATGCAAGGACACATCCAATCCTAGAAGACCTTCCTTATTGCCACTTTCTAACAAGGATGACTGCTTACAACAGATATTGCAGCTTTTTAGTGTGGCAACAGGTATGGAGGTGAATCTGGGTAAATCTGTTCTTTATACTTTGAAGATGGATGATGCAGTATCAAGAGGATGGGAAGTTAGATTTCCTTTTCAACACCTAGATACGATTAATGGAGTGAAGTATTCAGGGTTTATCTCAAAGCCCAATAATTATTGGACGAAAAACAAGAAAGGTTACTTACAAAAGTGGGGAAACATATAGGGTTATGGTGTAACAGATGTTGTCAAGGGGAGGCAAATTAGTCCTGATAAAATCTGTGCTCAAAGCAATCCCAGTGTACTGGCATATGTTAACACATATTCCAAAGGGATTTCTGTACAAAATAAGCAAGATGTGTTTTAATTACCTGTGAAAGGGAATAGCGAGTTTAAAGGTTCACACATAGCAAAATGGCAGTCAATAGCCATCCCTCAGGTTTTGAGGGTGGGGGATAAAGAATATCTATATGTTTGGAAAGGCTCAAGTTCCTCTGGAACTTGATAGCAAAAGAGTCTTTGGAGGAAAATTATCATTGACAAATATATTGCACCTGGGATTCTTTTGGACTGGATTAGAAAGGAAAGAAAAAGCATTCAGAATGTTTCAAACTAGTGGAAGGCTCTCACAATAGCTTTTCTAGTTATAGACACCTTTGTGGCATGGAGGGTAGGTGCCATAGGTGATGGCTCATAGGTGAGAGAGTGTGCAGATGCAATAATGAGGTGTGGAAGGGGCATTTTCCTTCCAAAACACGATATTAGACCTAACATATGAGAGTCAACTAGTTTCCAATTCACAGTCAATTTTAAAAAAATCAAGGGTACAGTATTGACTTGGGCTTTCAACAAGCATAGGAATGATGAACAAACCATGATCACAATTGAGAATCAAATTACCATAGTATACACACAAGAAGTTGAGGGATTACTTGATTAGGATACAAATGCAAGATAAGGGATCTAGAACAAACAAAGAGGAAATTGCTAGCAAACAAGAAGGCATTATGGAGACTAAAGAATAGGCTCTTTAAAACATCAATTTTATATAGGAAATGTAGCAAGAGAATGGTTCCAAAACTAGAAATTTTAATGATATTGCAGCTTTAGGGATGGCTCATTTTGAGAAGCTCTACAAGGAACAAGAGAAAGCCAACATAGAAAAAAATTTCAAAATGCCCACATATTTATTAACTTTTAACGATGAAAAAGAAAATGAAAGTTTGATGTGTTGAATTTTCTCATATAGTAGTAGAAAGACAATTTTCAGATCTTGATAATTACTTCCTTATGATTTTCAAACAATAATTGCATCCACTGTTATCATTGAATGATTATACACTGAAAAATTGAACTTTAAACTACAGTGGAAACAAAAAATCATGCAAGGACAGCCATGCACAAGAGACACAAAATTTTACCCTGAGAAACCCAATCTTGAGAGAAAACCCAGCAACTTTTCTAGAGAAGAAATCAGTCCAAAGTTACAAGTATATCCCCATCAAAATGAAGAAACCCTAGCACATAGAGAATTGGCCCTTCATGGAGAGAAGATAGCAAACCACAAAAGATGACAAGAACCTTCAAAAGGATGCTCCAAACTTTGCTAGACCCAACTAAAGTTGCACACTAGGAGAGAGAAGATGGTGTGTTGTTATGATGATGAAAATGAAGTGTTTGAGCACTTTATTTATACACTTCAATTCACCTTTATTTTACCTATGGAGCCAAATTGTACTTTTAATGAGACCGACTTGTTCTTTCCTTCTAGGGCTGACTTGCCTTCTTGTCTTCAATCTTTCTTGAGACTTCTTCAATGCTATCTGGGACTTCTTCAATGGTTCACTTGTTTTCTTGGTTATTTCTTCTTCACTAGAAAAGTTGTCCAAGAGCTTTGTCAATGATAATCTCCTTTGAACCTTGAAGATGTCCTTATGTGAAACCCACACACACCGTGGTATGTTGACAACTTGCATATGGTGGCTTGATCTGCAAGCTCTTACTCTTGTTAAAGAGCTCATGAAGATTATGGTGTCTTTGATGGCCTTTGAAAGTTGATTGTATTGAGGTGTCATTAAGCCATTGAAAACTTATTAAACCCTTAAAGTGTGTATGGGATTCTTGCACTCAAGCCCATAAGCGTGATGATGACTTTGGTGATCATATTGTTGTTGAAATCCACATGTCAAGAATTTCTTGAAGAGATGAAGATATGGAGAAATCCTACAGTGGTTGACATGGCAACCCCTGTCAACAAAAGCACACAAATTTTGCATGGTGTTTGAACCACATGATGAAACCCTTTATTGAAGTTGCTTGAACAAGATATCCAACATGGCAACCCTTCTCAAGCCAAGCATTTCAATGAATGGTGGTTACACAAATTGATCCAACATAAATAAAAATTGAAGTGTATTTAAAACAAAGGTTAACAAGTCGACTCAACTTAAAAAATTAATAACAATTTTATTTTAAAAGCCTCCAAACAGGTCGGCTCTGATAAATTCTTAATGGAAAATGTGTATAAATACCCTATCACGTCCTCATTTTTGTAAGATGGATTTCAGTGGAGGTGGAGCTCTGAGATTTTTCGAGACTAAGGCAGCAACAGCAGCAGAGAAAGGGTGTAAAAAGTTTTGTTTTGGTCTTTTTCCTAAGTGTTTTGTCTTTCTCCTTCTAAATTTCGGATCAGCCGCTGAGGAAATTCGGGTGGATTGGGGATTAGTCTAAGGCAGCCACAGTGAGGAAGGAGTCTGAAATTTCAAGAGCAGCCACAATGAACTTTGTCTTATCTCTGACGTGAGGCTGCTACATGTTAACAGACCTTATGCTTGATCCATTTTGAATTGTCTCTTGATCTGGAACCCTGGATTTGTTTGGGTGATCTATGTACATGCTACATGTTTTGAAATGATCTCTGTCACAGTGATCATTATTCCACAGTAACCTTGAAAAATGGGTGATGCCTTGATTGATGACAATTTTTGCAACACAGTAAACCTATGAAAATCAATCATTGTTTTTGAGTTAAAGAACAGATATCTGCAGCATATAAAGTTTGATCTTTGTAGGCGTCAAACACTCAAAATCGATTACTGTGAGACACCTGTGAAAGTACACTGGGGCAGCAAGGTAACAACTTGATTTTACAGTTACATGGAAGTGACATGGCAAGAATAGTGACAAGGTAAAGCATAAACATGATTTGATGACAAGTACAACAGTGAATTCAATTGACAAGTGATTGATGATAGCAGCTATAGTAAATCAAAAGATTTGTGAGTCAATGTGAGAGATTGATGCAGACTTGTACTCGTATAGGCATGATCTACATTGGCATGATTACTTGAAGCATGAATGTACAATGTATATACGTAGTTGAGTTGATGAGTGCAGCAGTAGAAGAGACACATATCAATCTTTACCTTTGATGTTGAGCAGCATGGTATGTGTTGAGCCCATGAACAACGTTTTGATGACTTGGTATAAACAGTACCCTGAACAGTTTGATGAACATAGAATATTGAGCTGAGGTAATGAGCAGCATTTGATTCACTGGCAGAAGTGTTTCTTGATTGGCAAGTAATGTCTTGCACAGTTGAGGATTGGATTCCTCAACCATTTCTTAGTTGGAGCTAAGAAAACCAGGCTGGATCCTGTTATAAGAGTTGGTGCTCTTTTCATCAATTGGTGTTGATTGTAATCGTGAAGATTGAAGTCTTCCATTACAAATAAATAAAGTTTACCTGACATATATTCTTGTGTCTCTTCATGGTGTGATTATTGTGCTTATGGCTCATTGTTGATTTAGTTGATGATGTAATTGATAACATAATGCTTGATAAACTTTGATTGATTAATAGAAAGTGAAAAAGGTTTAAATTGTGGATCAAGTAGGAGAAGAGGAATGGTCCAAAATAAATTCAAACTTCAGCCAAATCCATCAGGGCAAGTCCAAAAGGGAATTCGACAAAAAAACAAAAAATAAAATAAAATAACCCTAGTTACACAACCAATGAAAACAAAAAGTTAAACTAGTTATTCAAGTTAGTCATGTATTATTTTTGCACTGTGTCGACCAATGCTTCATTAAACTAGCCCCATCTCCCCTTTTCAATCTAGAGTCAAACTTGTGTTGAATTTTCAACATTAGCATAAACTTTAAAAATTTGCAGATCTACTTAAACAAATCAGTAGTACAGGACAAACACATTCATAACATCAGCACACATGGACACAATATTTTTCACTGGGGAAACCTTCAAAGGACAAAAACCCCAAAAGCATTAATAGCTCATCTCGTAAATGAGATGACTCAAAAAATTCTTCAAAAAGTTCCTCAAATCCAGATCTGGATTTTTAACCACAATAACTGTAAAATTTATCAGCAAAAATCAAACTGATAATTTTACCCAAAATTTCCAGAAATTACAGATTACCAATTTAGGGCTTTCTCAGAAAAACTGAAATTTTCTCTCTCCTACTCGAAAATATCAGACTGCCCAAGTCAGATTTGAAAGTACCAGGTTGACTGTACCTTTCTGTCGTACTATTGTACGAACATACAGATCCGCACGGACCTGTACGGATTTGACCTTCTGCTACCCATTGACCAGTTTTTCTTGCCCGTTGACTGCCCGGCTATCCTTTTTCTACTGGTCGCGGTCTACTCCCCTGCCTGGCTGCTGCCCGAGATCTCCTTGCTCTATCCGTAGCCACAGCAACCCTGAAAGGGCCTGCCCAGATGTGCCTAGGGTGAGCCTGTGGGCAAATACAAAGAGAGGGTCGAGCCCTAATCTGCTGCCCGGAATGAGAATAAGGACAGCCCGAGAGGAAGAGGGGCTGCCGAAGAATTTGGCTCCCGAAAAGAAGAAAAAACAGAGCTGCCCGAATCTTGTTGGGGCTGCCTAGATCTGGAAGCTTGAATGGACCTAAGTATGGCTGGTAAAAAATTGCCCAAGTGGTGAAAAACCTTAGCTGAGGGTTTGCTGAGAAAATATGAATGCCCTAGCTAAGCCAAAAATTAGTCTTCAAAAAAATAGCAACTTCACTTGTTAAAGAAAACTTATGTGTATAATGAGAAGACTTGATCTTCTTTAATAGCCTTCGTTCACCTGTAAGTGGACAAGATTAGGAAAGATAAAAAAAATAATAATATTTTTAATCTTTTCCTAATTTCACTTTCACTTTTACCAAAAGGGTCCTTTTATTTTTCCTTTGACTTTTATAAAAAGTCCTTATTTATTTTGACTTTCACTTGTGGTCATTTTCCTGTGGTCAAAAGTCTTTATTTATTTTGACTTTTGACTTTGGCATTTTTCCAAGTGCCCCTGTGGTCCTTTTTTATTTCAGAAGTACATCATCATAAACCAAGAGAGTTATTAATGCTTTTATCTCACACACTGTGTAACACCTAGATCTGGTACTGGGGTAACTTAACCAAGGGTAGCTAATCCTTGGAGAAGCACACCAAGCCTATGGATCAAGGGTCAAAGTGCCACACACATGCCAAGACCTAGTCTAGGGCTTACAATGTCTTCATTCTCCAAGAGAATGGCTACTCATAACTAAGTTGAGTCTACCAGTCCCAGACTGGTCTACATCGTGGTCCCAGACCAAATGTCTACTCAACACAAAGTTGAGTCTACCCAGGGCAGAGCTGGGTCTATATCATGGTCCCAGACCAGGTATCTACCATTCAACAGAATGGTCACTCAACACTGGGTTGAGTCTTCACCATGGTCCCAGACCAGGTGGTCCCATTCTCCTAGGAGAAAGGCTCTCGATGCTGCTCAGAAAAATCAACACTCCCTCTCAGCAAGAGAGGCATTCTCTTCCATACCAAGCTTGTCACAAAAGTACATGAACTTTGATGTTGTCAGAGGCTTGGTCAAGATATCTGCAATCTGTTCATCTATACGAATGTACTTACAACTTCAGAGCACCTCTCTGCACTGGGTCTCTGATGAAATGATACCTCATTTCAATGTGTTTCGATCTGTCATGAAACACTGGATTCTCTGAAATCTTTATGCAACTCTGATTATCGCAATGGATGATCGTTGAGTCAAGCTTTCCCTCGAATAGATCAGATAACAACTTTCTGAGCCAAACTGCTTCCTTGTAGGCATTGCTTGCAGAAATATACTCTGCCTCAGTTGTACTCTGATCTATGAAACCCTGCTTCCTGTTGGACCAAGAGATCATTGTTGATCCCATACTGAAGCAATAACCAGAGGTACTTTTCCGATCAACTGCACAGCCAGCCCAATCTGAATCTAAATATTCGGACAACAATACTCCACTGCTAGAAGTATACCTGAGCCCATATGTGATAGTACCTCACACATACCTGAGTACATGTTTAGCAGCTACCAAGTGTATGTGCTTCGAATCTGACATGAACTGACTCAGAGCATTCACTGTGTAGCAGATGTCTGGTCTCGTATACACAAGATACATCAAGGAACCAATGAGCTATCTGTATAGAGTAGAGTCCACACTCTGTGAACTAGAGGTGGAATCCTGCAACTTTGTCAAGTTGGTAGTCATTGGTACGCTCATGGACTTGCAGTCCTGCATCCCAAATCTCTGCAAGATATCTACTGCATACTTTATTTGCATCAGGAAGATCTCACCTGGCTTTTGCCAGACTTATAAGCCAAGGAAGTAATGCATCAATCCAAGATCTTTCATCTCGAATTTAGAGGTAAGCTCCCTCTTACACTGGTCTATCAACTGTTCATCGCCTGTAAGAAACAAGTAATCTACATATATAACAAGTATCAAGACATGAATATGAACAACTTTAAAGTATAAGTTAGAAGCAACTGTACTTTTGGAAAACCCCAAACTATGGAGGAATCCATCCATCCTCGCATACCAAACTCTCGGAGCCTTTTTTAGTCCATACAGGGCTTTCTTCAGTTTACATACATGAGTCTTCTTCCCATGAGTAACAAAGCCTTCAGGCTGTTCAATATAAACTTCTTCCTCAATCTTACCATTGAGAAAGGTTGTCTTTACATCCATCTGATGTAACTTCCATCCGAGGACTGCAGCAAGTGAAATGATGGTTCTGATGGTAGTGTACCGGGCAACAGGTGCAAATGTCTCATCTTAGTCAATGCCTTCTTTCTGACTGAAGCCACGAGCTACAAATTTGGCTTTATACTTCTCCACACTGCCATCTAGAAGTCACCACTGACTTTCCTACAGGTCTGGGAACAAATTCCCAAACAGCATTCTTCATGATTGACTTATACTCTTCAATCATGGCCTCAACCCATACATGTTTACTTGTTGCGTCTTCGCATGATGAAGGTTCTGAACTTATAAGCTGACTCATAAGATCAGAGTACTTTTGTGGTCTTATGCTTTCTCTGAAAGTCCCTGGAGGAGCTTTATGCTTCTCGGCTTCTTGTACTATCTCTCAGTACCAAGTAGGTCTCCTTTTGAAAGAAGGAACTTCAAGTAGTTCTTCTAGTGGACTTTCAATGTTCTCAGGAACATCTGGAATTTGATCATCAAATTCCTCTTCCTCCCTTTGAATTTCTGAAACTGGAAACTCAAGTGGGGCAATTGTATCTTCCGATGAAAGCTTTAGTGTTTTACAAAACACCGCTTCCTCATGGAAGATCACATCTCTGCTGACCTTAATGTGCCTCTGTCCAGGTATATATACTCGATAAGCCTTCGAGCAATCACTATACCCAACAAAGATTCCTTTCTTACTGGAGGGCTCTAGCTTAGCCCTCTTTTCTTTTGGCACATGAACATACACAGAAGTACCGAATATCCTTATGTGATCAACTGCAAGTTTCTTCTTGGTGAAGACTTCTTCAGGAGTCTTCTCACCCAAGATAGCATGTGGGCTTCTATTCTGAATGTATATTGTAGTTCCGGTGGCTTCGGCCCATAAAGACAAAGGAAGGTCTAGATCGGTGATTATGGCTTTAGCATCCTCGCAGATCGTTCTATTCTTCCTTTCTGCAACCCCGTTTTGTTGGGGGTTATAAGGCACTGTCAGCTCTTTCTTGATTCCTGCTTCTCGACAAAAATCAGCAAACTCATTAGATTCATACTCTCCTCCGTTATCTGATCTCAAGATACGGATGTGCCTACTAGTCCGATTTTCAATCAGTGTCTTGAACTCTTTGAACATGTCACAAGTTTCACTCTTGGCCTTAAGGAAGTAAATCCAAGACTTCCGAGAGTAGTCATCAATAAACAAGACATAATATAAACACCCAGTCAAAGAGGGTGAAGACATGGGCCCATAAATGACAAAATGAATCAAATTGAAAATACCTTTAGATCTACTCTTGCTTCTGGGAAAGGATTTCTTAGTGTTCTTACCTAGAGCACATCCTTTACAGATTCCTTCATGTTTTGGAGAAACTTCTGGCATACCTGTGACCATCTTCTGCAATCCTGGGAGAGTTGTGTAGTGAAGGTGTCCAAACCTTCTATGCCCAAGTTCACAAGGATCAATTGAGTGATGTACCAAAGCGTGAGTGGAGACTTTGGAGGCCTTGTAGAGGTCTCCCTCTCGAACCCCAATCTGAACTGCTGAGTCTAGATTTGTGTCTTTTGCCCATAAAAAGACCTTCTTGTCCATAAAGAGGACTTTGTGGCCCTTGTCTTTTAAACCAGCAACAGATAAAAGATTCTTCTTTAAACCAGGAACATAAAGAATATTATCAATATAATTAACCATACCTGAGTCAAGTTGAAGTGAATTTGAGCCAACTCCTTCAATCTTGTAAGTGGAGTCATCTCCAAGTTCTACCTAAGCGGTGAACTTTTTCTTTCTGTAACTAGTGAGGGTACCACGGTTACCTATCATGTGCTTGGAGGCACCACTGTCCACCAACCAAGAAGTGGAGCAAGCTGAGAAAGAACCAGTTAGAGCAAAAATCAAATAGTACTCTCTTCTAGGGTTCATCAGTTTTAAAAGCCTTGGTTTTCTTCTTCTTCTTTGGTTCTTCATCTTCTTCTTCCTCTGCTTCTGCAGCAGATGCCTGAAACCTTCTCTTGGGTTTCTTCTTGTTCTACCTGCAGTCTCTAGCATAATGTCCAAACCTGTGACAAGTATAACATTCAATCTTGGACATGTCAAAAAACTTACCCTAAGGTTTCTTCCCTTTCTTTTGCTGAGAAGAAGGTTTCTTGAACCTTTTGGTCTTTGCTGCAAGTGCAAGGTTATCCTACTTGATTACCTTGTCAGTGTTCCTTGCTTCTTCTTGTATGCAATCATGCCAAAGCCTTTCAAAAGTTGGCTGATTTTCTCGTCCACAGACGGCTGCCATGAAGGTTTCCCAAGAGCTTGGGAGACCATCAACTACTGTTTGCACAAAATCATCATCATCAACAGTAACACCAATAGCAAGGAGTTGATCCCATACCTGTTTGATCTAGGTGAAGAAGGAACCAACACTTTCATCTTTGCTCAACTTCAAAGTTCGTAGCCTCTTCTTCAAGACTCTCTTTTGACTAGGAGCCTTCCTTTCATAGAGGTTTACCAACGTATCATAGCATTCTTTAGCAGTCTTCAAGGTTGTGATGTTAGGCATCAATTCTTCTCTGATAGAATCATAAATGACTCTTCTAGCCTTACCTTGCTTCCTCTTGTATGCAAGCCTACCAGCATTTGTAGTTGGCTCTTCTGTGACATTAAGAACAATGTCATCCAAGTCATTCTCATCAAGAATGGTTGTCAACCTGGCCTTCCAGGAATTGAAATTTGTTGAACCATGGAGCTTCTCTTCCGGTTTGAAACCAACGATAGCCATCTCTGTCACTTATCAAAATGTTAGATCTGCAAATATGGTTCCAAGATATAGTGAGAAACAACAGCAGTGTCCCTTTACTGTGTTTTCACATGCTAAGCTCTTATACCATGTTGAATTTTCAGCATTAGCATAAACTTTAAAAATTTCCAGATCTACTTAAACAAATCAGTAGTGCAATAAAAACACATTCATCACATCAACACACATGGACACAATATTTTTCACTGGGGAAACCTTCAAAGGACAAAAACCCCAAAAGCATTAATAGCTCATCTCGTAAATGAGATGACTCAAAAAATTCTTCAAAAAGTTCCTCAAATCCATATCTAGACTTTTAACCACAATAACTGTAAAATTTATCAGCAAAAATCAGACTGATAATTTTACCCAAAATTTCCAGAAATTACACAAATTACCAATTTAGGGCTTTCTCAAAAAACTGAGATTTTCTCTCTCCTACCCGAAAATATCAAACTGCCCAAGTCAAATCTGAAAGTACCAGGCTGACTGTACCTTTCTACCGTACTGTTGTACGGTCGTATGGACCTTTACGAATCTGACCTTTTGCTGCCTCGCTGTCCTTTTTCTGCCGCCCACGGTCTGCTCCCCTGCCTGACTATTGCCCGTCCTTTGCAAGCTACTGCCCGAGATCTCCTTGCTCTGTCCGTAGCCACAGCAACCCTGAAAGGGCCTACCCGCATGTGCCTAGGGTGAGCCCGTGGGCAAAAACAAAGAGAGGGCATGGAATGAGAATAAGGACAGCTCGAGAGGAAGAGGGGCTGCCCAAGAATTTGGCTCCAGAAAAGAAGAAAAAACAGAGCTGCTGGAGTGGACGTGAGGCTGCCCAAATCTTGTTTGGGCTGCTCGGATCTGGAAGCTTGAATGGACCAGAGTATGGCTGAGAAACCCTAGCTGAGGGTTTGCTGAGAAACCCTAGCTAAGGGTTTGCTGAGAAAATATGAATGCCCTAGCTGAGCCAAAAAATTGTCTTCAAAAAAATAGAAGCTTCACCTGTTAAAGAAAACTTATGTGTATAATGAGAAGACTTGATCTTCTTTTATAGCCTTCATTCACCTATAAGTGGATGAGATTAGGAAAAATAAAAAATAATAATATTTTTAATCTTTTCCTAATTTCACTTTCACTTTTACCAAAAGGGTCCTTTTATTTTTCCTTTGACTTTTATAAGAAGTCCTTATTTATTTTGACTTTTCACTTGTGGTCATTTTCTTGTGGTCAAAAAGTCTTTATTTATTTTGACTTTTGACTTTGGCCTTTTTCCAAGTGCCCATGTGGTCATTTCGTGTGGTCTTTTTTTATTTCAAAAGTACATCATCATAAACCAAGAGAGTTATTAATGTTTTTATCTCACACACTGTGTAACACCTAGATCTGGTACTAGGGTAACTTAACCAATGGTAGCTAAACCTTGGAGAAGCACACCAAGCCCATAGATCAAGGGTCAAAGTGCCACACACATGCCAAGACCTAGTCTAGGGCTTACAGTGTCTTCATTCTCCAAGAGAATGGCTACTCAGAACTAAGCTAAGTCTACCAGTCCCAGACTGGTCTACATCGTTGTCTCAGACCAAATGTCTACTCAACACAAGGTTGAGTCTACACAAGGCAGAGCTGGGTTTATATCATGGTCCCAGACCAGATATCTACCATTCAACAGAACGGTCACTCAACACTGGGTTGAGTCTTCACCATGGTCACTCAACACTGGGTTGAGTCTTCACCATGGTCCCAGACTAGGTGGTCCCATTCTCCCAGGAGAAGGGCTCTCGATGCTGCTCAGAAAAATCAACAACTTGTTGTTGCCTACACTACAATCGAAGTACACGACACCTTGTATTGTTAGTAGGTAGCCTTTTGTACTTTAGTCATACTGTCTTAATATTTCCTTTTTTGTTGGTCTTGTTGCCCATTTATATGCAAACACCCGTGAAAGCTATTAGCAAGCAGTAAAAAGGATTCTTCAATATATCTAGGGTACAACTCAATTTGGAATTCATTACAGTTCGAGGGGGCTCCTTTGTTGGTTGGTTTCACTAATTCCAATTGCCCTGAGGACTCTAATGATCATATGTCTACTGCAAGTTATGTTTTTAATATTGGTACTAGACCTTTCACTTGGGCTTGTTGGAAACAAGTTCTTGTTCTTTCTTCAACAAAAGTTGAGTATCGAGCCATTGGTAATGCAAGTCAAGAAACCTCGTGGCTTCAATAGATCCTTTTAGAGGCTAAATTCCAACAACATTAGTTTGCCCTCTAGTCTGACAATTAGAGTGGCATTAAGCTCATCAAAGATCAAGTTCAACATTGACATAGCAAACACATTGAGTTACACATACACTTCATCAAAAAAATATTTCACGATCGCATTCTCAAAGTGCTCTTTTGTCCCACAAATGATCAAATTGCAGACATCTTCACAATATCTCTTATAGAAGTGAAGTTTTCTAAACTTCAATTTATGTTAGGAGTTCAAGAATTTGTCATTAAGGAAAAATAGGCTCCAATGCATCTTTGTTTCTCCTATTATGTCACCTTTGTAAATCCTTCAACCCTATCCCAAGTTTTCTTAAAGATGGATGATGGGATACTGAGCCACTTTGGAATTAATTAAGATCAACTTGGTCTAATCTATCTTTAGGTAAAGTGTGTTTCTTTAGTATGCATTAGAATGCATTGGTACTTATATAATCCAATGGGCACGATATGTTCCAGACATAAAATGATCTAACAATTCTTTTTCTCCTCGATCCTAATGGTTACGTTAATCCATGGCTTAGCCCCGATTTGTCCACAATTTCTATATAAAGAGCATAGAGGATCATTAGTTGATGATCAATTGTGAAAAACGCATGTAAATATTTTTCCTTTGCATTAATATATTGCCTCAAGTAGTTGTTAGTTGTTTGGCTAAGGTTGTGCATTATTTCCCTCTATGAAGATTTTAACCACAAAAAACATCGACGTCGATATATGATATATGATCTATGATCTAAGGTGTTCGACCTGTTTAGAAATACCCTATTGTAGTTGAACACAAACCACTCGAGCTATCCCACCAGGCTCCACACATACACATAGGGAGCATACTCTATAAACTTCCTTTTCTATTAAGTGTTGTTTTAAAACATATGGGTGATATCACTAATAAGTTTATTTACTAGTCGTCTATGGTCGGAACCCATACCTAAAGCTCAATTAGGAAGAGATGGCATAATGATAAAGGCATTGTGGCCATTTCTAACCACAAGCCACTGAAACTTATAACCAATAAACTTTTGCAACAGTAAACCACCTAAGATTTACTTTTCTTAATAATGCCCTCTCTATCATGCAGTAGAGTCCTCGATTGGGCCCGTACTTTTATCCAAGGGTACAAAACTATGAGAACCTAAAGTATCAACCATAAGAGTCCCTCTCAAGGGCGGTGGTAACTAAAAAATTAGGGACCCAACCAAGGTCACAAGACAAACAAAACCATCAAGTAATGGTCTAAGACTTCATCCCAAGGGCAAGTAGAGTAGGGTTTGGGGAAAATCTTAGTAAAAGTTGGTAAAATAAGAATAAAAATGCTAGCTTCTAAAATAAAAATGTAAAACAACTTTTATGGTTGATTGCCCCAATCCAGGAGTGGAAGAGAGAGATGCAGTCTCTCACACATCCATTTTTACCTCTTACCACTCCACGTTGCCCTACCACCCAAAAACAAGGTCACAATAGAATGTTCTGAGTTCTACAATCCCAATCATTCTTAGCATTGAAGAAAACTAAATAAATATTCTATTATCCACAAATTATTGTCATCAATATTTTTTGCAAGGGCCTTCTATCCTCCACTTGGCTTTCCACCCACAAACAAGACACTCAAAGAGTTCTTACGCCCCTTGTATTAAAAATACTCCCTTCCCCTTGATATTATCAACAATGAATGGCATACTATGTTCAATGTTTTGCCTTTTCAATAATGCCATTCAATGTAGTAGAAATAATTAATATAAGTAATTTTGGAATGTTTATTTTGTATTAAGGTCTTTTGCTTTCCCTGCAAACATTGCTCCCCAAAGACAACAAATGTACCCTTGTCAACATCACCAAATAAATATTCATCAATCAACATTTATCAAAAGTGTTAATCTTGGCATTCAAATCTCTTTAATGCAAGCTATACACTCCATTTTTAATTTTCTTTCCCAAGCCTCTTTCCTTGTACAATTTGTATTTCATAAGAATCAAAAAATTAAGATATTGTCCATCTTTCATTATTGAATAATGAAAGACGATACTCTTTCTTTCTTCTTTCACTAGATATAAGTATTCCAAAATTTCAGAAATTCTAACAATCTACTTGTTTTAGTTTTACCAACCCAAACAAAACAAAGAGTAGTGACCACAACACCACCAAGCAAAATAATTACAGGGATTAAGCTATAGAACTTGAAGAATAAAGTACTCCAATGAACAAATATTTCACAACCCTATTGTAGTTAAGATCCTCTAAACCACATCAGTCTACTATTCTATTATCACCAGCTATCTATAGGAGTCCTTTGTTCCATAGTTCTTCAACAACATTTTAATCCTTTCAAACCTTGTGGTCCTCCCATCTTGTAACTTAGAACTCCTATGTAATTCTGGCAATCAAACTTGTATTAATCATGAGCCCTGGGATCAAAAACCCCGTGAATGTGAATAAAGTGTTGTCTTGGGTGATTTTGACAACTTCAAAATGCCCCTCCTAGCATGCCCACTTAGCAGGAGTCATATTTGTAGGCCTTGCTCCAGCAAGCTAGCTCAATACTTATTTTCAATATTTTCAATCCTTTATCATGGAAAGCCTCACCACCCACAAACTGATTAATAAAGCACAGGTAGCGGCCAACGATGCAAAGAAGAAACCCTGATGTCACACATTCATTAAGGTCTAGGGCCTGAGCAATAATGGTGAACATGACCATATTTCTTACAAATCACCATCATTTGCATATGAGTTGATTACAACCAACACAAATACACACATAAATATAGTTGCAAAATATATAACATACATTCCAGATAAAAAACTTAAGATTGAAGCATAAGACCTGCTTGACTCTGATAAATGAATATCAAACAACGAATACCAAAAACATTCGCTGGGTTGATTATACAAGCTCTATGTACATCAAATGTTTAGTCTAATCTACTTTTGCCCAGGTTTAAAAAAAATACAATTGTATTCATGTACGTTCCTGTGCACCTAGATCATGGTAACAGTTTGATATAATTGAAGTTCTGTCAAAAAGTTCTTACTTGTCTGTTTCTATAATTGGAAAGAAATGGAGCACTTTCTCAGAGCATGATGGTAAATAAAATATCTTCAGCCTAGAATAACAATTATCAAGATCCAGAGAACACTAACAAAATCTGTGTAGCCAGGATGCATGCACCCATTCCTCCTCAGTTACAGACCTTGCACTGCATTCACTCACCTGGATGATCTATCCCAGTGTGAGATGCCGCACCCCACAGAACCAACCCCTGTGATGGGGATATCCCAAGTTTGTCATACGGGTACTGAGTCTGCTGACCCTATAATTTCAGGCATCTCTGTCTGTTAATATGCACGATGACCTCTGCAACAACAGTCACAGGGTTTAGACTTGTAGTAACAGTGCTGTAACCACACAGGGTGACCTTGTAACAAGCAGACACCTAAAACTACGGGGTAACCCTCCCTGCACACACCCCACACATAAATTACAAAACTGGGGCATCTGTACCTGTACCAAGCCCACACCCTAGCTGCCCCGAAGACTGATTCTATTTTTCGATCCTGTTAATGATAGCAGACACTGGCAAATGAATTTTAAATCAAAATACATGTTAGCTAATACCTACAGACACTTGTGCTTGCTTTTATTAATACAGCTTCCTAATCAAATAGCTTGAGAGAAAGAACAGGAAAGTGTAATTATGGGACTGTTCCCTCTCGTCAAAAATGTAAAAATGAACTACTAGAAAAAAAAACAATAGGTTTACAAATTAATAGAGCAGAAAATTCCTGCCAACGACATTTTCCATTTCCTTTGCATGGAAAGTTAAAAAGGTTAGCCCAGAGTTCCAAACAGGTACTTAGGACAGCAGTGGCTAACAAATTACTTAATCTGAAATAGTAGACTAGGAAACATTAGAAGCAGCACTAGACAAGTCATGAAATCCTAAGCACAGAATGTACTAAATCTTCAGTTATTAAACAAAATTCAACCAATTATAACAGTAACATGACAACCCTGTATACTTTAAAATTCACAAAAATCAGCAAAGAAGTGCCATGTCAAATGGCAAACATTCAGCCAGTCTCTTGCTCAAAGTCATCGTCATCACTCTCCTCTGCATTGTCAGCTTCTTCATCTTCAGGTTCACCTTCAAATTCTTATTGATCATTGTCGACATTTGTCCTGCCGAGTACAGGTAGATTGCTGTTTGCATTTCTTATTTCAGCCCACTAACGTAGAACAAAATCCCAAAATAGATTGGCAAAGCTTTTGAGGTAAGACCTTACAAACCATCTCCATCTCACAATTGTTATGCATTTGGGATTATCCACAACACACCCACCTAACAGCAATGTTGATATACATAATTCATAAAAGGAGTATTAACGTAGAACAAAATCCCAAAATACTGATATCCCACTGTAGACTAGCCTGAAACATCACATAAATAACAACCACAAACCAAAGACAGCTTCATGGCATGACACCAAAATCACAAGCAATATTAGTAACATAGTGAGGGAGGATGCTATCACAACAACCTAGGGACTCGCACCCCAAAGCCAGCATCCAGATTGGCACTGTAGATCAGTGCCAATTAAAAACAACATGATTAACGACTGACCAAACATGCAAATTTAAAGAAATACTTCAACCTAATAGAATTAATTCAAAGTTTATCCTTCAAATAAATATCAAGATGCATCTTTAATCAGCAAAGAAGTGCCATGTCAAATGGCAAACATTCAGCCAGTCTCTTGCTCAAAGTCATCGCCATCACTCTCCTCTGCATTGTCAGCTTCTTCATCTTCAGGTTCACCTTCAAATTCTTCTTGATCATTGTCGGCATTTGTCCTGCCGAGTACAGGTAGATTGCTGTTTGCATTTCTTATTTCAGCCCACTGTGAACAGCAGGAAGGAATCATTGTCAACAAAAACAAATTGAGGTGTAAACAAATTTATTGAGATCAACTCCAGGTATGAAACTGTAGATCAGTGCCAATTAGAAACAATGTGATTAACGACTGACCAAACACGCAAATTTAAAGAAATACTTCAATCTAATAGAATTCATTCAAAGTTTATCCTTCAAATAAATATCAAGATGCATTTTTAATCCCAGAGATGAGAAAAGCCCTCTGCAATGTGCATATTCCATGATCTAGTGAAGAAGACAAAAGCAATTTTTTGTTCATGGAAAAATAACCCCAAGGCTTTTCCAGAATGACAAGCCATTTTAGTAAGTTATGTAGATTGTACACAGCCATTCCATTTCTCTAACACTATTGTCATGGAGTAGAGGAGAATTAATGTGGAACAAAATCCCAACTTAGGGATACGCCACAATATAGATAATCTGCAGCACTGCATAGAAACAACCATAAGCCAAAGACAACCCACTAAACATGACACCAAAATTGCTGGTAATGTTATACCAGAGTGAGGGAGGATGCTATCACAACAACCTAGGGACTTGCAACCCAAATCCAGCATCCAGATTGGCAAAGCTTTTGATACAGGTAAGACCTTACAAACCATCTCCATCTCACAATTGTTATGCATTTGGGATCATCCACAACACACCCACCTAACAGCAATGTTGATATACATAATTCAGAAAAGGAGTATTAACGTAGAACAAAATCCCAAAATAGTGATATCCCACTGTAGACTAGCCTGAAACATCACATAGCTAACAACCACAAGCCAAAGACAGCTTCATGGCATGACACCAAAATCACAAGCAATATTAGTAACATAATGAGGGAGGAAGCTATCACAACAACCTAGGGACTCGCACCCCAAAGCCAGCATCCAGATTGGCAAAGCTTTTGATGCAGGTAAGACCTTACAAACCATCTCTATCTCACAATTGTTATGCATGTGGGATTATCCACAACACACACACCTAACAGCAACGTTGATATACATAATTCAGAAAAGGAGTATTAATGTAGAACAAAATCCCAAAATAGTGATATCCCACTGTATACTAGCCTGAAACATCACATAGATAACAACCACAAGCCAAAGACAGCCTCATGGCATGTCACCAAAATCACGAGCAATATTAGTACCATAGTGAGGGAGAATGCTTTCACATCAACCCAAGGACTTGCACCCCAAAACCAGCTTCCGGATTAGCAAAGCTTTTAGGGAGAGCTATAGGGATATAGTTAAGCCTCAAAATATGTGCTTTAACCATCTTTGATAAACAAAAATACACATACAAGGGTACAGAAAGAGAGGAAAAATGAAAATTAATTACAGTTCCATGGGAGCATGAAAACCTTTTAAACTACTGGCGTGGAGGTGTGTCATTTTCCTTTTTAAGAGAGGAGGTCGTCGGCATGTAGATATGGCAGGTATGCATGCAGCTGGGGCCAGAGGTTGAAGTACCCGTACATCTAAAATCGCAATATTTTACAACATAAGACTCTTATGCAGTTCAATCATTTGACCATTTTGTCAAATCATTGTTCAATTAAAACGTAAATAGCCAGAGTTCGCATTCCCAAACCATCATTAAGGGTCACCTAGAAACCCATCCTACACCCAATAAGGAACAATGTCCCCTGGCCCATATTGAGAGGCATCCCTTAAATAATTTTAAGAAAACAATTATAATGATTTTCATATATCTATTTTACACGGATAACCATATCACTATCCATGATACTCACACTTTGTGTGTGTGTATGTGTTATATCTTCAATAGTTGGAATATAAGTGAACCTTTTTATCTATCTTATAAATCTAAATGTATATAAGATATAAGAATCAAGATAAATATCTTCTTTTTGTTAATGATGTTCTATTTTTCTGCCTTGCTTCTGACAGAAAGGATTGTAAATTTTCCTTTGAAATCCAAACTAGGGCTAAACAGTATATCTAATTTGTTACTCGAAACCACACATGATTTTCTTTTACTAGTATTGCAGCGAAAAGTAAAATACTAAGAAACATTCACAACATCACATAAAAATATAGACACAATATTTTGGTTTTCGAAACCCCCAGATAAAACCCAAGATGGGAAAACCGGTGCAGCAGTCAGATATAGAATTTATATTATGAGGATATGGAACTTTTACAACCAGTAGATAAATCACCCAACCTGGCGAAATGAAACCTTTGCAAAAATATTGGACAAATCCAACAACCCAGCACACCCCAGCGCAGTTGTACGTTCCCTGCTTCAACAGTATGGCTTCCTTTGCGTTGTTGTATGGGTCTGTACGACATTGGCGTCAGCTTGTACGTATTTCGTACAGTTGTACGACTTCCTCCTGCCGAATGGTACGGCTGCCCTCTGTGTGCTTCTGTACGGCGTCCAGCTCAGCCTAAAACCTTGGTGAATCTGTCGGGTAAATGCTCCTTCGTCTTTTAAGTAAATTCATTTGCCTGACTTCTCTTTGTTTGTATCTCACCTGTGTATGTGTCCTCTCCACCAATTCTCCTTTTAACTCAATGGCTAACCGAAAACCCTAACCCTCACTATGGATCAATGGATGTGATCCTCCGGTGAGATCATGGCCAAGATTAGATTAGCCATCACTTAAATTTATTTCACTTCTCACTTTATAAAAGTGATTCCATTAAGTCAAAATCAGACTAGAATTATTAATGTATTTTTCTAAGTTCAAACTTAGAAAAAACACATTAAATACATTTGGCTTCCAATTTAATGTCTTCCTAGCATGCAAGGACACATCCAATCCTAGAAGACCTTCCTTATTGCCACTTTCTAACAAGGATGACTGCTTACAACAGATATTGCAGCTTTTTAGTGTGGCAACAGGTATGGAGGTGAATCTGGGTAAATCTGTTCTTTATACTTTGAAGATGGATGATGCAGTATCAAGAGGATGGGAAGTTAGATTTCCTTTTCAACAACTAGATACGATTAATGGAGTGAAGTATTCAGGGTTTATCTCAAAGCCCAATAATTATTGGACGAAAAACAAGAAAGGTTACTTACAAAAGTGGGGAAACATATAGGGTTATGGTGTAACAGATGTTGTCAAGGGGAGGCAAATTAGTCCTGATAAAATCTGTGCTCAAAGCAATCTCAGTCTACTGGCATATGTTAACACATTCCAAAGGGACTTCTGCACAAAATAAGCAAGATGTGTTTTAATTACCTGTGGAAAGGGAATAGCATAGCAAAATGGCAGTCAATAGCCATCCCTCAGGTTCTGGGGGTGGGGGATAAAGAATATCGATAGGTTTGGAAAGGCTCAAGTTCCTCTGGAACTTGATAACAAAAGAGTCTTTGGAGGAAATTTATCACTGACAAATATATTGCACCTGGGACTCTTTTGGACTGGATTAAGAAGGAAAGAAAAAGCATTCAGAATGTTTCAAACCAATGGAAGGCTCTCACAATAGCTTTTCTAGTTATAAGCACCTTTGTGGCATGGAGGGTAGGTGCCATAGGTGATGGCTCATAGGTGAGAGAGTGTGCAGATGCAATAATGAGGTGTGGAAGGGGCATTTTCCTTCCAGAACACGATATTAGACCTAGCATATGAGAGCCAACTAGTTTCCAATTCACTGTCTATTTGAAAAAAATCGAGGGTATAGTATTGACTTGGGCTTTCAACAAGCATAGGAATGATGAACAAACCATGATCACAATTGAGAATCAAATTACCAAAGTATATACACAAGATGCTGAGGGATTACTTGATTAGGATACAAATGCAAGATAAGGGATCTAAAACAAACAAAGAGGAAATTGCTAGAAAACAAGAAAGGCATTATGGAGGCTAAAGAATAGGCTTTTTAAAACATCAATATTATATAGGAAATGTAGTAAGAGAATGGTTCCAAAACTAGAAATTTTAATGATATTGCAGCTTTAGGGATGGCTCATTTTGAGAAGCTCTACAAGGAACAAGACAGCCAACATAGCAGAAATTTTCAAAATGCCCACATATTTATTAAGTTTTATTGATGAGAAAGAAATGAAAGTTTGATGTGTTGAATTTTCTCATATAGTAGTAAAAATACAATTTTCAGATCTTGATAATCACTTCCTTATGATTTCCAAACAGTAATTTTATCCACTGTTATCTTGAATAATTATACAAGAAAACTGCAAGAAAACTTTCAAACAATCCATGGAAAAGATGGAAAAACAATGGGATAAAATGTACATACCTGTGAGGAATCTTGAACCCTTGCTCCACAAAAATCCTTGATGGAGATGGTAAATGGTGTTTGAAAGCCTCCAAAGTAGTTGATGGTCTCCTCTTGCCCTTCTCACTCCTCCAACAAGCCTCTAACTCAAATGACCCCAAAATAATCGATTTTTCCTTTATTAGCCACGGATCCAAGTTGTTGGGCGACTTTTAGGTTAACCCGCCTCCGTGATGGAATGAAAATCGCGACTCAAAGTACCACTTCAAGATGTGAACGAAATTGGAGTGTATTTGAAAAAATACTTACAAAGAGATGCAACCATGCAGAAGGTTAGAACTTGGAATTTCAACAAAGCAATTGCATTTAAATTTTTAATGCAATTTATGAATCTATGGTCCTCTAAGATATTATAATTTATTAATTTATTACCCTCTAGACTCGTAAAAAATTTTATTACCCTCTTACAAGTTGGAGTTCACACATCTTAATGACTTGGTGTACGTCCATTACAATCTCCGCTTGTGAATGAGACAGATAGAGAAAGAACCAGATGTGAATGCCATCTCCTTGGACAATATTGATATATTGTCTAAGTGGAGGGTGGACATTGAGACTCCTATCATGGAGGAGTCACCTACATGGCTAGAGATAGAGGAGGGGCATGAGGAGGAGGAGGAGTAGGTCAAAGACACCATGGAGGGTGATGTGGTAGCATTGCCACCACCCTCTGCACCGATTGATACATCTAGTCCTCCATCCATCACTCAGCGTCCGATATTGGATGCAGGGCCATGGCCAGAGCCTTCTGCTGCTGCTACTAGTGCTAGGGGAAGGCCTAACAAACGACCCGTGATATTTTCTCGTAAAAGGGGAAGAGGGCATTGATATTAGATAGCTAGATGCTAGTTTTCCTCATATACAATTATATATGTGATGTCACTTTGTATTGGTTACACACTTTTGAGTCTTTGATTGGACAACTATGATGTTTCAGGATTCAGTATGATATTTGGCATGACTACATGATGATGATATATATCAGTGCTTTCCCCATATTTATGTTCCAATGTGTTTTTCCGATGTTATTGTTGCTTTATATGTTTAAATTCTAAAAAAATGAATATATTTTGTAATTTTTAATGTTTGCCAACTTTTGCCGATTTTTCCCGATTTTTTCGCCGATGTTGCTGAGAAGTTGTATTCGAGGCCCTTGCCAACCTTTTGCAGATGCCAACTTTTTCAACATTGATCCAATGATAACTGAAGTCCCATACTACATGTAACTTCACCATCACAAGACAATGGCCACATTCATGTGAATCTTCAACCTATATGTAAAATTTCGACACACAAAATCTCAAGAATTATTTCAAATTAATCTTTTAAATGAACATTGAAGTCAAACACGTTACTTAATCGACATTAAAAAAAATATATACATTGAGGCAATGAACCCACCTTTATGTATTAATCTCTATTTTCACATTGTTCTATTTTTTTTTCAAATTTGGAATATGTTTCAAGTTGCTTACAATAAAGTATGAATATTATTTTATAACTTTGAATGCACAGTATATTTTTAAATTTTCTAAATTTTAAATAATGTATGTTTTTTGTATTTATGAGATGTCTACTTCCGATTTTTAGTCGTACTAGAAATTTCTTTACATATGTTTTCATACCGAATCAAATTGCTATACATATTCATACTCAAATATTGCTACCATGGGGTGAACACATTCATTTGTTGGAGTTACATCTCCAAATGAGGTGTATTACCTTAGTGGAGAGATTCCCTCTTTGCAGAAGGCGTACTCTTCCCCATGTGGGTACATTTATACTCTAGGGGTTACATTTACTCTTCCCCTTGGGGACACATTTACTCTAGAGGTTACATTTCTGTTTGAAACTCCCTCCTTCACTTGGTCTATAAAAGGACAAAGAGGATGCTTTAGTGAGGTTGGCTAGTGTAGTGTTTTCTGTGACATCTTGTGTGTGAAGCTTGAGTGTAATACAAAGCTGCTGTAATTTATTTTTACATTGCTAATAGTGAGACATGTGACTGCTGCTACAGGATTATAGCCCACTCTTCTGAATTTGCAAATATCTTATGTCTTAGGTCTACTTTCCACTAATTGTTGTTTTGATCTACCCTTGTGAGATGCAGTGCCTACGCTTGAATTTTCAACCTTAGAATTTCCTAACTTCTTAGTTCTGTTGTATAACCTATAAATTCTTTAAGTTCAGAATTGTATTATGTGCTGAAAATTTAACACCAGGGTCATCCAGCCAAGTCCTCTCAAGCCTGGGAACTCTCTCAGTGACATCATTAGAAAGTGCATTGGGTTATTCTAGGTGCTTGACTCCACAGCAAACACTTCCTCCTCCTTGCCTTCTTCCTCTTCATCTTGTCTTGCAGATCTCTAGATACTCTCTTGCTCTGTCTCCTCTTTCCTCCTCTGGAATGTAATATTTAGTTCGTGTTTTCTTTGATCATGTTATATTTTTGCTTTATGCTTTTTGGGTAGCTTAGGGCATCCCTAACGATTGGGATCACTGATTGTTCCTTCTAGTCTCATAGATCATTGTTTTGGTCATTTGTTGGGCATAAGCATGTGTTCAATATTAAAAACGTGAGTTTCAAACTGAATCATGAAAAGTCTATCCCCTATTTTTAAACAACACAAGTTACACTCAGATAGTCCAAGCCTTCAAAAGTAGGGGCTTAACTCAATTAAAAGATGTCAAAGGTTGTAAAGTCTTTAAATGTCTAAACCAAGAAAAAGTCGGCATCAACAAAAAGTCGGTAAGGGTCTCGAATACAACTTCTCGGCAACATCAGCAAAAAAATCGGCAAAAGTCAGCAAACATTAAAAAATACAAAATACATTCATTTTTTTTAGAATTTTAAACATATAAAGCAGCAATAACATCAGAAAAACACATTGGAACATAAATATGGAGAAAGCACTGATATATATCATTATCATGTAGTCATGCCAAATATAAAATGATACATCAAAGTCGATACTGAATCTTGAAACATCATAGTTGTCCAATCAAGGACTCAAAAGTATATAAACAATACAAAATGACATCACATATATAAATGTATCTAAGGTTAGTGATTTAGCTCTGGAGGCACTCCGCATATTTTGTCTTGTATGTGGAAGTGACCATGCACTAGCTAGGCTTCGTTACTTTGTAAAGGTGTTTTATAAAGTTTTAAAGTGACTCTTATGTAATGGGACTTTTTATAAAGTATTCCCTTGTTTTAATTTTATAAAGTGACTTTATGAGATAAAGTGACTTGTTTCATAAAGTAAAAGGTGACTTTATTAAAATTAAATGTAACCTCTTTTGGGGGAAAAGTTTCTCAACCCTTGATCTTGAAAAGGCAAGATTTAATCTTGGCCTTTGGATTTATGGAATGGGGTGAAAAGTCACTCTCAAGTTATAATAGAAAACCTAGGGTAGTGTGCAAAACAAGTTGAAAGAAAGCATTTCCAAGAGTGAGCATTTTGAATGAGTTGTTTGCAGAGAGAGGGGGAATTGCATATTTCTCAAGTGGGCATGATTCCCAAGGAGAAAAAAAAATTCTCAAGTGGGCACGTTTCCCAAGGAATTTATTGTTGTTGAAACCGTACAGTACCGTACAGTCTATACTGTACTTGGGCACATTTTTCAAGGAGGGTTGTATAAGGTACAGACAGCTGGGCATGCATTTCGAGGGTTGTACAGTGTACAGATTGTTGGGCACGATTTTCGAGGGGGCACAAAAAACGGGGCATGTTGCTGGTGTGGAGGCCGTACAAGCCATGCAATCAGTTGGGCACAAAAATCGAGGCGCTGGTGGAATTATTTAATGTTGTCATAAATGTTGCTGTAAATTAATTTTCTGCCTGATAAATGTTGCAATAAAATTTCTCTTGGATTGGTTTTCCCCAAGGTGAGGTTTTTTCAGAGTCACACTGACCAAATTTTTGTTGTTTTATGGGTTTATCAGGCTGTTGTTTTTAATGTGACTTCACACTGCTACAGAATTAGTTTCAGTGTTTTAGCTTGTTGGGTTATTGATTTAAATGCATGAGAGGTACTTCTATTAATGACAAGTTTTAAGTCTGAAATCTGGGTAAACTAAGCTTTTGACAAAAGTTTGGAATTTTTGTCAGTATTTCTACATCTAAAGAAATCTAGCATCTAGCTATCTAATATCAATGCCCTCTTCCCCTTTTACGGGAAAATATCATGGGTCGTTTGTCAGGCCTACCCCTAGCACTAGTAGTAGTACCACAAGGCCTTGGCCCTGCATCTAATACCGGACGTTGAGTTATGGATGGAGGACTAGATGTATCAATCGATGCACAAGGTGGTGGCGATGCTAGCACATCACCCTCCATGGTGTCTCTGACCACCTCCTCCTCTTGCCCCTCCTCTATCCCGATAGCCATGTAGGTGACTCCTGCATGATAAGAGTCGCAATCTCCACCCTCCACTTAGACAATATATCAATATTGTCCAAGGAGATGGCATTTGCATCTGGTTCTTTCTCTACTATCTCATCCATAGTGGAAAAAATTGGCATCGACAAAAGATTGGCGAGGGTCCAAAACATCTTCTCGGCAACATTGACAAAAATCAGCAAACCGCGACAAGCATTAAAAATGCAAAATTTGTACTTTAATAGGGTCAAAATTTGCTTACCGATTTTTTCCCCTATTTGCCGATTTTTTCCGATTTTTCCCAATCTTTCCCGATTTTTTCCTGATTTTTGCCGATTTTTTCCCGATTTTTGCCGATTTTCCCCGATGTTTTCAAATGTCGGATTTTTTGAAAAATCACGATTTTTTCGGGCCGAAAATTGGCAGCCAAAAATAATCGCAATTTTTCAGGACATTGCCGATTTTTCGGCGATTTTTTCCACTATGATCTCATCCACAAGCGAAGCTTGTAATGGACCTACACCAAGTCATTAAGAAGTGTGAACTCCAACCTGTAAGAGGGTAATAAAAAAATGTATGAGTCTACAAGGTAATAAATTAATAAATTATAATATTTAGAGGATCATAGATTCATAAATTGCATTAAACATTTAAATGCAATTGCTTTGTTGAAATTCTAAGTTCTAACCTTCTGCGTCTCTTTACATGTATTTTTTCAAACACTCGAATTCCGCTCATCCCAAACTGGTACAGGTATGGCTAAGGATTCTGATGGCAAATTTCCTTAAATTTGGTGTCCTCACACCATAAGTTCGCCACCAAGTAGTTACACCAAACAAGTAAGAAAGATAACTAAATTACATTTAATTACATTCAACATTGGAAAACTAAAATAGAAAATAAGTATAAAGATATCATAATTCATCTTTCAAATGAAGGTTAAAACTTAACCACTCTAATAACTTACCTGGCATGAAATCGGTCCTGTCACAAATAGCATCACCAAACCTAATTACTCTAGTACCATCCCAATACACCTCTATCTCGTGATTGATTGCATTGTGATTCTCATAATCAGGTATCATCCTCTGAATACAAGTGAGGAGCCTCTCCAAAACCTCACTATCAAAATCAAAATTGCATTTGTAGGCAAATGCGGGGTTAAGGAAGAGTCATGCTGCATGAATGGGTCGATGAAGCATCCTGGTCCATCGACTATCAATCAAATCCCATAACAACATGTGCATGTTGTGCCTCGAAGTACCCTTGCCCACATAATAATTTTGAATGGCCTCTTTGGCCTCATACAAATAGTCCATTGCGGGCTCATCACCATCAACAAATCTCAGAACCCTTACCAGAGGTTCACTCACCGAGCACACTTCATCCACTCCTTCCTAGAAAGAGTCAGTGTACACCAACTTGGAAATGGTTTTCTCATCCTCTCTTGTTGTAAGCACAATCACGCCACTCATCACAAACAAACATTTGCTTCAACTCAAACTGACATTGAAGCAACAATTGAAAAGTAATGAATGTGGTGGCAAAACGCGTGATTGCAAGACGCTTCAATTCCTTGTTTTTGGTGTGCCTCCTCATGAGACTAAGAACAAAAGCATGGTTGTAAATGAACTTGGGGATGCTCCTAGCTTGATCAATCACCACCTTGATAAAGGGAATTTTCCCATATCCTCCAACATCAAATCAATACAATGAGTTGCGCATGGAGTCCAAAACAAACTGGGTACCTATCCATAAACATCTTGCCAACAACCACATAATTAGCTGCATTATCTGTAATAACTTACACAACATTGTGCACCCCAATATCCTAGATGAACCCATCCATCAACCCGCATAAAAGTGTTGCATTTTTTACATGTGTCGATGCATCAACTGATTTTATAAACACGGTACCTCTAGGACAATGTACCAAGAAGTTGATAAGGGTTCTACCCTTACCATCCGTCCAACCATCTAACATGATTGTGCATCCAATGCTCTCCCCTGACTACCTGAACTCTGTCAACCTAGCACCAATGTCCTTTTCTACTTGAAGGATTGGGCCCCGCAACTCCTCAAAGGTGGCACTTTTACACCCTAGGCCAACTACTGCAATGGCATCACACATCGGCTGCCAAAATAGATTGTTTTTAACAATGTTGAGAGGTATGTGACTCAAGTTAAAACACCTCCCCATTACCCTGTCCACTTCTACCTTTTTCGATTTCTTTACAACTGACTTGATAGAAGGTTGTGATCCACCTCCTATTTGTGGAACAAAATAGGATGAGAGCCCCACCCTCCCGATAGGTGAAGCTGTGGAGCCCCTCCCACCACCCTCATTGATAGTGGTAGATAGAGATGCACCTACACTTATTGCTTGGCCAAAAGCTACAAGCTCAACTTTGTTTGCAACAATCTCATCCTTCTTTCTATGTTTTTCATGGATGGCGCCATGGGCAGATCTCATGATTTCCGGGGTCACTGCAGTACAAAGGCCAACATCATGGCCAGATAGTTTCGCTAGATGGTATTTCAACCTGTTAACCCCTCTCGACATGTGATGCCCACATAATTTGCAACACAAATTTTGCCTATTTGTTCCATCCTCGAGCTCATCATACTGCCAAATGGGTCCAATACCTTTGGCATATTTTCAATTGGAATGACAACATCAAATGCAATCCTAGGGCACAAAAACACCAAAAAATTACATTAAACTCCATTGGAAAAAAAAATCAACATTTTAACTTAAAAAATCAGACCTCTAAATTTAGATTTTAAGCCATGAAAGATAAGAAAAAAAGGGTGGCTAAACAATTAAAAAAACAAGCATGTTATTCCATTCTAATTTTTAAATCCCCCTTACATTGTGATTGTTTTTCATATTTTTGGGCATGGAAATCAATGGCAAAATGGCAAAAAAAATAGCAAAGAAATATGCAAAGAAATAGTCAAAGAAATATGCAAGAAAACTTTCAAACAATCCATGGAAAAGATAGAAAAACAATAGGATAAAATGTACATACCTGTGAGCAATGTCACAAGGTTCAGCGACCTTTAGGTTCGATTCGGGTTCGAATTTTTCGATGAGGTTCGACATAAGGTTCGTCTATGTACATTTTCAAAATATATATNTATAACTATATTATAAATTATAATATAAAACCCATACTATAACTATATTGTAAATTAAAATATAAAACCCATACTATAACTATATTATAAATTGTAATATAAAACATATAAAAATAAACATTAAAAATAAACTATTGTTAAAAATTATTACATAAAACATTTAAAAAAATTATATATAAAACCCATACTATAACTATATTGTAAATTATAATATAAAACCCATACTATAACTATATTGTAAATTAAAATATAAAACCCATACTATAACTATATTATATATTATAATATAAAACATATAAAAATAAACATTAAAAATAAACTATTGTTAAAAATTATTACATAAAACATTTAAAAAAATTATAATATAAAACATTAAAAATAAACTATAGTTAAAAATTATAACAAAAAACATTTAAAGATAAACTATTGATCTACTATTGAAGTCCTCGTGCCTTGAATTCGTTGCCTTGGAGAATGGAACCTGCCCCCTAGAGCTCGAAAGTGGCAGAGTCACAGACTCACGCAACTCCTTCACGGATTGTCACGGGCTCACGCGGACACACTGACTCACACAACCCCTTCACGGATTGTCTTGGACTCACAGCCTATCGTTGGCTCGTCTATCTCTTGTTGAGTCGTGGACCCACGCAGCTTCCTTAATCGCGGACAACAGATTCAAAAATCAAAAACAAACAACAAAATCGAAAACATCTGCTTTGTTAAAACCTTAGCCGGAAAGTGAAAAACAGCTGCCAAAAGCAAGCCCGAACCTTGACAAACCTTACGAATTTTCCAATTTTGTTTAGGTTCACCAAACTTCGAACCTGGAGGTTTAGGTTCAGTGAGCCCTGTGACATAGCCTATGAGGAATCTTGAACCCTTGCTCCACAAAAATCCTTGAAGGAGATGGTAAATGGTGTTTGAAAGCCTCCAAAGTAGTTGACGATCTCCTCTTGCCCTTCTCACTCCTCCTCCAACAAGCCTCTAACTCAAATGACCCCCAAAAAATCAATTTTTCCTTTTAAAATCGCGGATCCAAGTTGATGGGCAACTTTTTGGGTTGACCCGCGATTTTTTCAAAATCGTCGCGCCTCCACAATTTTTAAAAAAAATCACAACTTTTTGGGTTGACCCGCGATATTTTCAAAAAAGTCGCACCTCCACGATTTTTTTTTTAAATCACGACTTTTACTTGCCGAAAAATCGGCTCAAAGTAAAGTCGCAATTTTTTAGAAACTTTTTCAACATTGGTCTAAACTACGAGATAATATACTGTCAATTGTGGATAATTGTAGACTCTCTGTTAGCTATTTAGCTCTAGAGACACTCCACATGTTTTTGTCTTGCATGCGGAAGTGACCATGCACTAGCTAGGCTACTTTACTTCATAATGGTGTTTTATAAAGTTTTAAAGTGACTCTTATGTAATGGGACTTTTTATAAAGTATTCCCTTGTTTTAATTTTATAAAGTGACTTTATGAGATAAAGTGCACTTATTTCATAAAGTAAAAGGTAACTTTATTAAAATTAAAAGAAACCGCTTTTGGAGGGAAAGTTTCTCAACCATTGATCTTGGAAAGACAAGATTAAATCTTGGCCTTTGGATATAGGGATTGGGGAAGGTGAAAAGTCGCTCTCAAGTTATAAGAGAGAGCCTAGGGTAGTGTGCAAGACAAAGAAAGCATTTTCCAAGAGTGAGCATTTTGGCCAGGTTAATTTTTAGAGAGAGAGGGAGTTGTTTTTTTCTCACATGGGCACAAATCCCAAGGAGAGAATTTTTTCTCTCAAGTGGGCACAAATCCCAAGGAATTGGGCATGCTTTCCAAGACATTTTATCAACTGGAACATACTAAACAGACTGTTGTACCATGCAGGTTGTACTATACTTGATGCACGAATTTCAAGGAGGTTGTACAGTGTACGGATTAGATGGACACATTTTTCGAGGACCTGGGCACCAATTTCGAGGTGGGTTGCTAGGGTGGAGACCATACTGTCAACTAGGCATGCAAATCGAGGTGCTACACATTTTTCGAGGTGCCAATACAGTCATTAAATGTTGATTTAAATACAGTTGTAAATTAAAAATTTTCCTTAAAAATGCTAGAATAAAATCTCTTGGACTAGTTTTCCCGAGAGGGGGTTTTTCTAGGGCATATTGACCAAAAAATTTCAAATTTGTTGTTTTATGGGTTTATCAGTCTGTAGTTTTATGTTCTTTTCCGCTACTACAGACTTAGTTTTTTTAGTGTTTCAGCTTCATGGTTGTTGGGTTTTATGCATGTGAAATATTTTTACCTAATGACAGTTAAAGTCTAAAATCTGGATTTAACTAAGTGTTTGGCAAAAGTCTGATATTTTTTGCCAAATTTCTACATGGTATCAGAGTTGAGGCTCTGTGATTACAACTGATTATGGGTGCAACAATATTGTTGAGTTGTTGGGTAAGGGTTATTGTTAATTTTTCTAACAACTTGTGTAGTGGAAAACCTTATCTGCATGTGACTTGCAGGTGGTGTGAGGAGTGAGACTCTTGTTCTTTTGGTGAATTGGTTTTTACTCTCTGATATGGCTACTAGTTTGAGAATGGAGGATAGATTGGATGGAGCTAGAAATTTTGTTCCTTGGAAAGCTAGGATTGTGCTAATTTTGGAGGAGAATGAACTATGGGATGAAGTGATGCATAACAAACAGGCAAATCCAATTCAGGTTCCTGCTTCTGCTGATGCACAAGCACTAGCAACCTTTAACAAAAAGGACATCAAGGCCAGACAGATCATCCTTGATGCAGTAAAGGACCATGTTATTCCACACCTGTCCTGTAAGGATCGTGCATTTAAGATGCGGGATGCCTTGACTATCTTATACGAGAGTTCAAATGAGAATTGAAAGATGGTTCTGCGGAAAAAACTAAGGGACACCAAAATGACCAAGACCGAGAATGCTTCTTGTTATGTATCTAAGTATTTAAGAGCAAATAATTTAAATATTAAATGTAATATTAACTAACTAATCATAGGGTCACACCATTTGGTTGAAAGGTGTGTTTAGACCAATAAAAGGTCTTCTCTCTTATTGTAAAAAAATCATCATTCAATTATTACTATTTCATTGTGGCTAAATTCAAATTTGTGGGTTTAGAATTTGTGTGCTCCAAGTGGTATCAGAGCCACGTTTGGCTCCTTGAACTCCGCCATTCATCTGCTCCACCACCCAGCTACTCCATCCCTTCGCCTTCCTCACCCTCTCGCCACTTTCTCCCATCACCTTCATGTTTCCCTCGATGTTCACTCCACAGCCACCTCATCTTCTCCCAGCCTCGCACCAACTTCCCCAACTCCCGCAACACCAAGCCACCACTCCTCTCCTGCAAGCTCGCCACCCCATCTCCCGCACGCCACCTACACACATCTACTTCCGTCCTCCCTCCGAGGACACTTCTCCCCACCCCTCGTAGCGCCCTCACTCTTCCCCACAACACTCCCCAACCTCCCTCCACCACCGCACTCACCTTCCTCACTCCCTTCCTCGCATCTCCACATCTGTGCATTCCCATCCACCCCTCTTGCACATTTGCCAACCGCACTCCTCCAATCCTCCCTCCCTATCCGCCACATATGCACGCGCTGCTTCACAGCCGCTACAGCTTCTCCCTGCCCTTGCCATCCTCCTCACGACGCCTTCGCTTCGCCTCCATTTTCCCACCTCCACGAACTTGCATAAAAACAAAAATTAAATATTATAATATTGTAGTATAGCCTGAGTGGGCCTAATGGTTAAGAGCATGTGTTTCCTCCTAGAAGGTCAGGTTCAAATCCAAAGGGGGGTAGGGTGTGTACACTGTAGACTTCTGCAGTTAAATCACTGCGCAGAGGGAGGTCCCTTGTCCCATAAACAAGGGGGTCTCATACACCAATTGGTGTCTCACTTGGCGATGACCTTAAAAATATATTATTATTATTATTATTATAATATTTCAAAATCTTGTTTTTTATTATTATTAAAACAAAATAATAAAATAAAGATTGTTATTATATAATAATTAATTATTATATTTAAAATCTCATCATCTTTAGTAAACAAAAAGAATTCCTCCTTGTACAAGGAGATTTTGGAAAAATACCAAGCCCAGGACTCTAAAAATCTCGAAGGTTTACACTTAAGGCTCAACCAAATCGAAGCCTACACAAAGGCAAAAAAAGAATTATCAGAAACTGTCAAAAACGAAGTCAACGAAGTTGTATCTTGGGAGATGGAAGGAGTAAAAAAGGGATATATTAGTACAATTCGAAACCAAATTAAGCAAACTCAAGCAGTATTTAGAAGACATTAGTTGGCAATGTGTTAAGGGAATATCAACCATCCTCAAGTTCAACCCATCATAAGACAATTCCTCCCCAAGGGGAAATCCCACAAGAAGAGATCGATCACGATCATTCTCTGCATCCTAAACAACCACTATCTCCTCCAAAAATAAGTGGATATCAAATGAAACCCTAGTTAGAATTGTCAAAATTCAATGGCAAAACAAAACGGAGTGTGGTGTGGATCAACAAGGCAGAAGAATTTTTCTCCATATACAATATCACATCCGACAAAGAAATGATAAAATATGCCTCGATGCAACTAGAAGATCAGGCATACAACTGGTATATGTGGTGGAAAGTTACAACACGAACAACTAAGCTCAATTGGAACACGTTCAAAAACAACTTCTTTAAGAGGTTTGAAGATTTAAAAGAAAAAGACTTCTTCGCAAAACTCACAGACTACAACAGAAAGGTGACATTGATGAATACATCGACGAATGGGAATCCCTGGCGACACGTGTGCCGGAACTCACAAACAGTCAACGCTTACAAACTTATGTGTACGAACTAAAACCCTATATCAAGGATGAACTAGAGCTACTAAATGTATCAACCTTGGACAAGGCGAGACGCAAGGCAAAAATCATTGAGGAAAAAATAAAAAAGACATGGAACAAAAACCATGATAAAGATCGAAGGTCCGTCCAAAATACCAAACCGACACCAAATACCAGCCACCACATCTAAGAAGTGACAACAAACCCACTTTCGAAGTCCAACGAATAAAAGAAGGAAAGTGTACTTATTGCGGAGAGAAGTGGGACCCAAGACACAGATGTTTGAAAAAAGAGACCACCAAGAACTTATATCAATGTGAAGCAGAAGAGGAAGACAAGTCAAACACCGAGGAATCCAACATAGAAGAAACATGTGACATCCAAAATCCTTTGTCGGATTCAGAAGATGAAGAAACGCCCGAGATATCAATCGCAGCCATAACAGGAATACACCAACCACAGACATTAAAACTTAAAGGACATATAAAAAATAACAATGTTGTTGTCTTATTCGACACGAGAAGTACCCATAATTTCATTGGCATAAGTGTTGCAAAGAGACTTAACATTTTCATATATCCAGTACCCAACATGAAGATAATGGTCGCAGATGGAAAGAAGATTGAAAAAGTGGTAAAATGCCACAAAGTTAAGCTACAAATACAAAACTATAACCTTGAGTTAGAACTTTACGCAGTACCCTTAGGAGGAGTTGATGCAGTATTAGGAATTCAATGGCTGCAAACACTAGGTACCTACTCAGCAAACCACCAAGAACACTTTATAAAGTTTAAGTGGCAAGGAGAAAAATACAAGGTGTATGGGTTCCAACCCCCTCACACACAAATTGTATCATCCCACAAAATGCATAAGCTAATTCGAAAGGGAGCACCAGCGTATGTCGTACAATGCCAAGAGATGGAATTATTAACTTCAGAAGTGGTTAAACCAAGTCAACCAAAGATCCAAGGACTAATCCAAAAGTACAAAGAGGTATTCGAAGATCTCCCCATGGAGTTACCACCAGAAAGGAAGATCGAGCATGTCATCGAAATCAAGTCTGGATAAAGCCTCGTCAATGTTAAACCCTATAGGTATCCACACCATCATAAGACAGAGATTGAAAGATTAATCCACGATTTACTAAAGTGTGGAGTGATTACAGAAAGTCGGAGTCCTTATGTTGCACCAGTAGTACTGGTACGAAAGAAGGATGGGTCGTTTAGGCTATGCATCGACTACAGAGGACTAAACAAGATAACTATTCAAGACAAATTCCCCGTTTCATTTATCGATGAAATGTTGGACGAGTTGCATGGCGCAAGGTACTTTTCAAAATTAGACTTAAGGTCGGGATATTACCAAATCAGAGTAAGGCTAGAAGATGTAGCGAAGACAGCTTTCCGGACCCATGAAGGACATTATGAGTTTAAAGTAATGCCTTTTGGGCTAACTAACGCTCCAGCGACATTTCAAGCAACCATGAATAACCGATTTCAACCATTCCTAAGGAAGTTTGTACTAGTTTCTTTTATGACATCCTCATATACAGTAAGACATGGAAGGACCATCTCATACATCTGGAACAAGTACTCTCTATTTTAAAAGAAAATCGGTTCTACACCAAGATGACCAGATGCACATTCGGTAAGGAAAAAGTGAGCTATCTTGGCCACGTAATATCTAAAAGAGTCAAGGTAGATCCAGAAAAAATCAAATCAATCACAGAATGGCCCAAACCCACTAACATCTCCAAGTTAAGGGGATTCCTCGGGCTAACTGGATACTACAGAAGATTCATCCGAAATTATGCGCACATAACCACACCCTTATCCAACCTATAAAAAAGAATGCATTCTGGTGGAGTGAAGAACCGGATAAATGTTTTGAAACTTTGAAAGGAATTATGTCCTCCACACCTATACTAGCTACCCCAGACTTCTCCAAACCATTTGTAATAGAATGTGATGCTTCAGGTTATGGGTTGGGAGCAGTACTAATGCAAGATGAACACCCGATAGCTTTTGAGAGCAGGAAATTAAACAAGTGAGAACAATTGAAGTCTACATACGATAAGGAAATGTTGGCAATTATGCAGGCATTGGCAAAGTGGCAACAATACCTCCTAGGGAGAAAATTCATAATCCGCACAGACCACAATAGTCTTCAATACCTACTTCAACAAAAAACATTGTCCACAGAACAACAGAAGTGGATAGAAAAAATCGATGCCTTCGACATGGAAATAATACACAAAAAGGGTAAGGAAAATGTAGTCGCAGATGCACTCTCTAGAAAAGATAAGGATAGTACCTCTTACTCCATTTCAGTCGCAATTCCAGAATGGTTAGATGAAATACGAAGCGAATACGCCAAGGACCCAAAAACAAGCACTATAATTAACAATTCCAATCATGACCCCAAGTTTGAATGGAAAAACAATATCCTTTGGTATAAGGGGAGGATTTATTTAAACTCAAACTCTATGTTCAAGGTTAAGGTAATGAAGGACTCCCATGATTCACCAGCCGCAGGACACGTAGGATTCTTCAAATCTTATTATAATGCAAGAAGGTCATTTTTTTGGAAGGGAATGCAAAAAGATATCCAGCAATATGTGGCGGAATGCGACAAATGCCAAAGGAACAAAAACGAAAATGTTTTAACCCCAGGGTTACTCCACCCCCTACACATTCCAAACCAAAAAAGGGAAGAGATATCAATGGACTTCATCAATGGGTTACCTCCGTCGGAAGGAAAGGACAAAATCTTTGTAGTGGTCGATCGATTAACCAAATTTGCACACTTCATGGCAATAAAAAAAACAAACACGGCAAGACAAATTGCAAATATATTTTGCAAGAATATCTACAAATTACATGGCTTCCCAAAAGTCATCGTCAGTGATAGAGATGCAAAATTTAATGGAAAATTTTGGAGGGAATTTTTCAAACAAGTAGGCACATCACTCAATATGAGCTCAGCTTACCACCCCCAAACAGATGGTCAAACTGAAGCCATAAATAAATGCTTAGAAGCCTATCTACGTTGTTTTGTAACAAATAAGCAAAACCATTGGTCTCAATGGTTACACCGAGCAGAATGGTGGTACAATTCAATGTACCGCACCTCCGCAAAAATTACCCCCTTCCAAGATTTATATGGGTATGAACCCCCAAATTGGAAGGTGTTAGTTCTAAACGACACTAATGTTCCGGAAGTAAGGAACCAACTAGAGAAATCTCAGAAAATTATTGAATTACTCAAGGATAACTTAGTCACGGCACAAAACCGCATGAGGCAACAAGCAGATCAACGTAGAACCGAAAGAGAATTTGAAGTAGGAGCCTGGGTGTTCATAAGACTCCAACCCTATAAACAGATATCTCTTAAAAACGGAGCAAAAAACAAGTTGGCCCCAAAGTTCTATGGACCATACCAGATTACCAAGAAGATTAGTCAAGTTGCATATAAATTACAATTACCTAATAAAAGTCGTATCCACAATGTCTTCTATGTATCATGTCTCAAAAAAATGTTGGGGCAACATCAAACGATACAAACAATACTTCCTATGTTAGATGACGAAAGAAGGGTCATTTTGGAACCAGAGGCAATCATTGCAACCAGAGAAAGAAGACTTTGTTCTCAAACACTCAAGGATTATCTCATTAGGTGGAAGAATTTTCCACACGAAGACGCATCATGGGAGATGGAACAGTTTCGTCAACAATATCCGTCTTTACCCTTGCTTTGAGGACAAAGCGTTCTAAAAGACAATGACAATGTTATGTATCTAAGTATTTAAGAGCAATTAATTTAAATATTAAATGTAATATTAACTAGCTAATCATAGGGTCACACCATTTCGTTGAACAGTGTGTTTTAGACCTATAAAAGGTCTTCTCTCTTATCATAAAAAAATCATCATTCGATTATTACTATTTCATTGTGGCAAAATTCGAATTTGTGGGTTTAGAATTTGTGTGCTCCACTTCTGCTTACCTGAGTCGGATTTCTCAGGTTCATGATGAGTTGGGTGCTATTGGTGAGAAGGTGGATGATGCAGAATTGGTGAGAGTTGCCTTGAATGGTTTCTCTCAACCTTGGCATGACTTTAAGTGTGCAGTTTTGGCCAAAGAGAATTTGCCTTCATGGGCTAGACTTTGGGATGACTTCACTCAGGAAGAGCTAAGATCTAGCTCCACTTCCACAAGTCAACAAAATGCAGCTGATGAAGAGAATGTTGCTCTTTCTGCTAAGAGCAAGAATAAGTCCAAGAAAGACTTGAGCAAAGTTTGGTGTTTTGCTTGTAGTTTCAGCAAATGTAGAGGACTTTGCGAGAAGATTTGAGAAGGAGTTCTCGTTGTTCTCCCTTATTTCTAGTGCCGGTAGCAATGGAGTTGTTCAGAATGGTAGTTGGTATATTGACAATGGAGTCTCTTGTCATATGACCGAAATATGGCATATATTCCGTATCATTTCTGAGACTGGTCCTGACTGGTTCGTTCAGTCAAAAGGGGGACAGGCACATGAAGTGCGAGGAGTTGGAAATGTCAGATTCCAGCTTAGTCATGGAGGATACATCAAGCAGGAAGGGGTTCTCTTTGTTCCAGGGATGAGGGCTAACTTGCTCTCAGTCCCAACCCTGGAGGATGCAGGGTATTCGACATTGTTCCGAGGGGGACATGTGTACATATTTCCAAATAGAGATGATCTGGGGCATGTTTATATATACTCGGAGAGAGAGGGACTGATTGATCCACAGTTGATTGGTGATCAGTTTGGTGAGTTGTACAAGTTCAGTGCACAACCCACAGTTAATGAATCGAACAAGGAGAAGGAGGCTCCTGAGGCTGCAATGCCGCCAAGGGTACAGTGACTGTTGAATTTTACAATATAGATGATTTTTAATACCAATGATAAACTTCAATGCATCAACATATAAAAACTTAGGTAAAATTTAAACTATAATAAAATTTAACAACATAACTTTCATCTCTTTCAACTTAATGCTCTGCTGGTCACTGCGTTAACTTTAACGCTCTGCTGGTCACTACGTTAAAGTTGATCATTGAGATGTTTCATCAAATGTCATGTACAGAAAAGATAATAAATAACCTATGCAGTAAATTAAATCTCAAATAAACTACAGAAGATAAAAGATCACAACCATTAGTTGGATCCGCCTTATACTCAGATAGTTCTGAGTTTGATCTTGTCACTGAAACGACAAGTCAAACTGGTTAAACCATATACGTACCTTGAGAGAGAAAAGGTTTAGGTAGAAGTAACCAGACCTTAGTTTCTTCAATCAACTTAGCAGTGTGTAGTCAAAGATAATCACACAGATGCTATGGCTTACACAAATGCAGTCAGGGTGAAAGATGTGCAGACAAGCACTGAAGGAGGGTCTACCAACAGAGTCATAATGCAGAAGACACAGCAAGGTCTCAAAACCAAATCATGGTGGATCAATCAAAAAACTCAGCCTGTGCAGAGGAAATCACAATAACCTCATGCAGAATAACGCAGAGGTAAAACATGAGGGTAAACTCGTGACAGATACACAGTTGTGAAGGAAACCGTGACCAATCAAAACGCTAAGGCAATACTCATGACGTGAAGACCAAGCAAGAGCAAAATCTTGTGGAGTGAAATCGCAAGGTATGAGTGCAGAGATCTCGATGAAGTAAAACCATGGAGGAAGCAGCCGATAGAGAAATACACAGGCAGCCGCTAGAGAAATAAGTAAGGGGCCGATGTAAGACAAAGGAACCCGCAGACAGCTGTGAAGGAGATCGGTGAAGACCAGGCCGTGAAATTAATCCCGTGAGACCAAGCCCATGAAGGAAAGCGGTAAGACAAAAAAACTCATAAAAAAAACAAGCCCGTGAAGGTAAGCCATAAGACCAAAATCTCATGAATGGAATCCTATAATCTCTTCTTTATATAGGTTAGGGTAGGTGAATGATAACACTTAGATTTACTTAGGATAAAATTAAAGGTGGCCCACACAAATAAAAAATCATAAAAATAAAAATTAGGTGGTTCAAAAATAAACCGTCCTAAAAAATGGAATAACAAAAGTCCAAAAGATTTTAATATAATAAAATCATAAAATAAGTAATTTGTCCAAAAGTTAATTAATAAAATCATGAGATTTTATTAATAAGACTAAAATAATTATTTAATGAAATTATAATAAAGTGAAAGTCCAAAGGTCCAACATATAGTCCAAAATCATAACTAGGTTAAATGATTTTTTAACAAAAACATAAGGTAACCATAAAAATAAATGGTCCTATGGTCTTTAATAAATCATCAAGTAAATATACTCCATAAAGTAGGAGTCATCATAGTCAAAGGTGCACACAAGTGATAGTGCTAGGACCAGTAAGAATAGGACCAAGATTCAACAACCACAGGATCAAGGTGAACCGTAAAGGTGGACAATCAATCAAATAGGGCCAATAAGACCAAATACTTTTCTCTCTCTCAAGGTACATAGTTTCATATATTTTGTCATCACTGTATAAGGGGGAAGATCCAAACGAATGGTACAATCCTTTTGTCCTTGACACTGCTCCTAAGGGTTAGGTACTAGGGATATCGTCAAGGAGAGGCCAATCCCTTGAGAATCAACCTAGCAATAACCGATAGGAGAGGAGACATCATTATCTTCCATTCTTAATGAATGGCTTTCAGCCTTAGGCTGAGTTTCAGTCTCACACTGAATCAAGTTGATCAATCCCTGGACCCTAACCGAGTCGTCCATTCTCTCGCAGAATGGTTCTCAGTACTAAGTTGAGTTTCAGTCTCACACTGAAAAGTGATCAACTGCCTACAGGACTTTCTTGGACATCGTGTCCTTGGTTCCAGACCAAAAATATGTCTATGCCTCTATTTGCAGGATCTACTTGGACATCGCGTCCCTGGTCCCAGACCAGAATACCCTAGAGGCACATAGGGGCACTAGCCACATGCTAGGGGGTTTGCCATGGCATCAACCTACTTGGTCCTAGACCAAGAACCCCAGGAGACTACTGAGGGCCCTAGGGTACCTTCTAGGGTCTTACTCTGTCCTAGTCAACTAACTAGGAAACCATTCTCTGAGAATGGGTCTCGCAGCTGCACTAACTTTAACACTCCCTCTCAGCGAGAGCGACATTCTAAGCATATCGATAACATACATCACCCTTACATGGTGATAACTCATCTCGTTGTCTTTCAGCCTGTCATCAAATACAGGGCTTCTTGAGAACTTCAAACAGCTCTCCATCTTAGCACAAAGCATGATCTCATAGATCCTTTTGGAAGTTATAGTTGACTTCCCTTGATGGCTGAGAATTACTTTCCACAAATCAATTTTCCAAATCTGTTGTTGGACTGACTCCTCATACTGGGAGTAAACTAAATCAGTGACATGGCTCTCACTGGAGCAACCTTGAAGCTTTTCAATAGGCTTCTCAATGAGATCAAATGTAGGCTTCTTGGCCTTCTCCCTCTGCTTCTCTAAGCGAGAAGTCTTATAAGCTTCCATCTCTGAGTCACTGGAGGACTGATGGAAGATCACTTTTTCATCCTCTGCAACCCCACTTGGTTGGGGACTAGAGAGTACAAATTTCTCCCTCTTGATCTCTGAATCTTGACTGGGGTATAGAGTTTTAGCAGCATGTCCTGGGACCTTATAGAGGTCACCTTCATGAACTCCAATCACAATGGTTGAGTTTATACTTCTATCTTTAGACCATATCAAAACTTTTCCTTCTGAGAAAGTTACAAAGTACCCCTTGTCTTCTAAAACTGTCATTGAAATAACATTCTTCTTTAGACCAGGAACATATAAAATTTCCTCAACATTAATCAACGTACCTGAATCAAGTTGTATGTTGGTTGAACCAACCCCTTTAATGTCAAAGGTGCTTCCATCTCCAAGTTCCACTTTCTTGTGAAACTGCTTGGTCTTAATATATGCCAAGGTCTCCTTAAATCCAGTCATATGCTTAGAGGCTCCACTGTCTATCCACCAAGAATCTGAAAAGTTGAAGGTGGGACTTGAAAGTGTTGAGGCCAAGTAATATTCTTTTCCTTGACCTGGATTCTTGGTCTCAACCTTAGACCTCTTTTGTTGAGGTTGCTCTTCTTCTGTAGCAACAGAAACATGGTGTTTCTTTCTATGCCAATTTTTGTTAGATGGTTTTCTACACTCCCATGCATAATGACTAGGCTTACCACAATTATAACACTTAACTCTTGATTTAAAGGAATGCTTACCTCAAGGTTCCTTACTATTGTCCTTGTGTGGTGAGGGATTCTTTCCATTCTTTGTTTTGATAAATAGAGCTTGATTATTTTCTGGCGGGGGCACAAATTTGCTTTGGATCCTGCTTTCTTCATTTAAACAATCATGCCACAACCTTTCAAAGTTGGTTTGATCCCCTCGTCCATTTACTGAAGCCAAGAATGTCTCCCATGTTGTAGGGAGGCCATCGAACACTGTCTGCACAAGATCATCGTCTTCTACCTTATCTCCAATGGCCAAGAGTTGGTCTCTTATCTGAGCGATCCTAGAAAAGAAGGTAGCAACCTTCTCGTCTTTCTCCATTCTAACTGATCTGAGTTGTTTCTTCAAGACTCTTCTCTAAGTAGGAGCTTTCTTCTCATAGAGGTTAGCTAAAGCATCGAAGCATTCTTTTGCTGTCCTTAACGGAGCTAACACAGCCATCAGGTTATCTTTAACTGAGTCAAAGATAACTCGCTTTGACTTGGCTTGCTTCTTCTTGAATGCTGCTCTTCCTTGGGCTATAGTAGGCTCTTCAACAACTCTAGTAACCAAATCATCTAGATCGCTTTCTTCTAGGATATTTAGAACCCTAGCCTTCCAAGCATTGAAGTTGGAGGCTCCCTCAAGCCTATCTTCTGATTTCACTGAAGGAGTAGTCATCTTAACCTTTACTTGTCAACTTGAAAAGTAAGCTTCTGTGAAGTATAAATCTTGTCTTAGGATCATTGTAGTTTCTGTTGGCTGCAAAACAAAGTTAGCTACACCCTAAGCTCTAATACCATGTTGAATTTTACAGGTTAGATGATTTTTAATACCAATAATAAACTTCAATGCATCAACATATAAAAACTTAGGTAAAATTTAACAACATAACTTTCATCTCTTTCAACTTAACGCTCTGCTGGTCACTACGTTAACTTTATCGCTCTGCTGGTCACTACGTTAAAGTTGATCATTGAGATGTTTCATCAAATGCCATGTACAGAAAAGATAATAAATAACCTGTGCAGTAAATTAAATCTCAAATAAACTACAGAAGATAAAAGATCACAACCATTAGTTGGATTCACCTTATACTCAGATAGTTCTAAGTTTGATCTTGTCACTGAAACGACAAGTCAAACTGGTTAAACCATATATGTACCTTGAGAGAGAAAAGGTTTAGGTAGAAGTAACCAGACCTTAGTTTCTTCAATCAACTTAGCAGCGCGCAGTCAAGGAACACAGATGTTATGGCTTACACAAATGCAGTCAAGGTGAAAGATGTGAAGCACTGAAGGAGGGTCTACCAATAGAGTCACAATGCAGAAGACACAGCAAGGTCTCAAAACCAATCACGATGGATCAATCAAAAAACTTAGCCTGTGCAGAGGAGATCACAGTAACCTTATGCAGAATAACGCAGAGGTAAAACGTGAGGGTAAACTCGTGACAGATACACTGTTGTGAAGGAAACCGTGACCAATCATAACGCTGAGGCAATACTCATGACGTGAAGACCAAGCAAGAGCAAAATCTTGTGGAATGAAATCGCAGGGTATGAGTGTAGAGATCTCGATGAAGTAAAACCGTGGAGGAGGCAGCCGATAGAGAAATACACGGACAGCAGCAGAAGAACACAGGCAGCCGCTAGAGAAATAAGTAAGTGGCTGATGTAAGACAAAGGAACCCGCAAATAGCTGTGAAGGAGATTGGTGAAGACCAGGCCGTGAAATTAATCCCGTGAGACCAAGCCAGTGAAGGTAAGCAGTAAGACAAAAAAAACAAGCCCGTGAAGGTAAGCCATAAGACCAAAATCTCATGAATGGAATCCTATAATCTCTTCTTTATATAGGTTAGGGTAGGTGAATGATAACACTTAGATTTACTTAAGATAAAATTAAAGGTGGCCCACACAAATAAAAAATCATGAAAATTAAAATTAAGTGGTTCAAAAATAAACCGTCCTAAAAAATGGAATAACAAAAGTCCAAAAGATTTTAATATAATAAAATCATAAAATAAGTAATTTGTCTAAAAGTTTATTAATAAAATCATGAGATTTTATTACGAAGACTAAAATAATTATTTAATGAAATTATAATAAAGTGAAAGTCCAAAGGTCCAACATATAGTCCAAAATCATAAGTGGGTTAAATGATTTTTTAACAAAAACATGAGGTAACCATAAAAATAAATGGTCCAATGATCTTTAATAAATCATCAAGTAAATATACTCCCTAAAGTAGGAGTCATCATAATCAAAGGTGCACACAAGTAATAGTGCTAGGACCAGTAAGAATAGGACCAAGATTCAACAACCACAGGATCAAGGTGAACCGTAAAGGTGGACAATCAATCAAATAGGACCAATAAGATCAAATACTTTTTTCTCTCTCAAGGTACATAGTTTTATATATTTTGTCATCACTGTATAAGGGGGAAGATCCAAACGGATGGTACAATCATTTTGTCCTTGACACTCCTCCTAAGGGTTAGGTACTAGGGACATCGTCAAGGAGTGGCCAGTCCCTTAAGAATCAACCTAGCAATAACCGATTAGGAGAGGGGACATCATTATCTTCCATTCTTAATGAATGGCTTTCAACCTTAGGCTGAGTTTCAGCCTCACACTGAATGAAGTTGATCAATCCCTGGACCCTATCCGGGTCCTCCATTCTCTCGCAAAATGGTTCTCAATACTAAGCTGAGTTTCAGTCTCAAACTGAAAATTGATCAACTGCCTGCAGGACTTTCTTGGACATCGTGTCCTTGGTTCCAAACCAAAAATATGTCTCTGCCTCTATTTGCAGGATCTACTTGGACATCGCGTCCCTGGTCGTAGACCAAAATACCCTAGAGGCACATAGGGGCCCTAGCCACATGCTAGGGGCTTTGACATGGCATCAACCTACTTGGTCCTAGACCAAGAACCCCAGGAGACTACTAGGGGCCCTAAGGTACCTTCTAGGATCTTACTCTGTCCTATTCAACTGACTAGGAAACCATTCTCTAAGAATGGGTCTCGCAGCTGCACTAACTTTAACAGTGAGAAGTTCCGATGAAAGAGAGGGAGTCTCTTCTGAGTACTGGCAGGAGGCTCAACCAATATGAACGAACCAATGCTCAAGATTGGAGGGTGGATTCTCCTAAGAGCTTAGGGTTCCAGGTGGCTGCCAAGATGTTATCTTCAAATTCGAGTTCAGTGCAGGTAGTAGCGTTAGTTCTAGGTCCAGAGGGAGCTCCTATTGCGAACAGTGTGATTGATTTGAGGGTAGGACCTGATGATGATGGTAGTGAGTACCTCCCTCACTAAGAGGGAGTGTTAGCTATTTAGCTCTGGAGGCACTCCGCATGTTTTTGTCTTGTGTGCGAAAATGACCATGCACTAGCTAGGCTACTTTACTTTGTAATGGTGTTTTATAAAGTTTTAAAATGACTCATATGTAATGGGATTTTTTATAAAGTGTTCCCTTGTTTTAATTTTATAAAGTGACTTTATGAGATAAAGTGCACTTACTTCATAAAATAAAAGGTGACTTTATTAAAATTAAATGTAACCGCTTTTGGAGGGAGAGTTTCTCAACCATTGATCTTGGAAAGGCAAGATTAAATCTTGGCCTTTGGATTTAGGGATTGGGGAAGGTGAAAAGTCACTCTCAAGTTATAAGAGAGAGCCGAGGGTAGTGTGCAAGACAAGGAAAGCATTTTCCAAGAGTGAGCATTTTGGTTAAGTTAATTTTCAGAGAGAGGGAGCTATTTTTTTCTCAAGTGGGCATGAATCCCAATGAAATATTTTTTTCTCTCAAGTGGGCACAAATCCCAAGGAGCTGGACACGCATCCCAAGACATTTTATCACCTGGATCGTACTGTACTGATTGTTGCACCATACAGATCGTACGGTACTTGCTGCATGAATTTTGAGGAGGTCATACAGTGTATGGATTAGATGGGCACATTTTTCGAGGAGCTGGGCATGAGTTTCAAGGTGGCTTGCTGTGGTGAAGGCCGTACAATCCATATTGCCAGCTGGGCACGCAAATTGAGGTGCTGCATGTTTTTCAATGTGCTGGTACGGTCATTAAATGCTGATTTAAATGCTGCTTTTAATTAATATTTTGCCTGAAAATGCTGGAAGAAAATCTCTCTTGGACTGGTTTTCCCTAGAGGGGGTTTTTCCAAGGTCATATTGACAAAAAATTCTGTTGTTTTATGGGTTTATCAGTCTGCTGTTTTATGTTCTTTTCCGCTGCTACAAACTTAGTTTTTTCAGTGTTTAAGCTTCAGGTTGTTGGGTTTTAAGTGTTTGACAAAAGTCTGATATTTTTTGCCAGATTTTTACACTCTTTACAAGTATGACCAAGTATTACACTTTCAAGTAGGCTTGGCTCATTTGAGGGCCAAGTCAAGCAGACTGACCGAATAATCATTATGATTAAACTCATCGTGTCGTAACAAGAGGATGATAGATGAGTAACAGAAGTTGATAGAGGAGCAAAATGTCATTTATAACAATCTGGAGAAAACATTAAGCAGTAGACCAGAGTAAACTAGGAAAATCAACGAAAGGCTCTTCCCCTACGAGGGCAAGAAGATTGGAACCTGCAAATTGAAAAACTACTCGATTGCATTCTCCAATGGGTTATGCAGATATTTAAAAGTCAACTCCTTGCCGGTGTATTGCACTGTAGTGTATGGCATTGCAAGGGCGTCATCAGTTATGTTTAGTCTAACAAAACAATCAGTGGACAACACTGTTAGACTACATTTTCAGACCATGAGGCATGCAAGGCAACGAAATAATGCATGAATTTGGTGCTGCCTTTGTATGGCCTTTGCAGTAACTTTGGGCTTACACCTTGATATACAGAAATCAGTGATATAAAGGGGAATGGCTGATTGCCAAATTTTCCATAGAATACAACCATAGAGACCGCAAAGAAAAAATCCAAAAAGAAACCCTTACCAATAATACAACTTTACATACTAATCACCCAACAATAAAAGGTACAAAACTGTCATAACCGATGGTTTGATTACGCATGGGTTAAACCCGTTTAACTATGCATAATAAATTCGCGGGATTGACAAGACCATACAATTTAAAGTAAGGAAATGGAATTCCGCATACCTTTTCTTCCAGCTCGGCCTCTTCCGTAGCAAGCTGAGCATCATCGCTCTGTAGTGAAGGCCACGGCGAGAGATGGAGGAACGATGAGGCCGCCAATGTGGAGGTTGGGTATTGTTGCATAAATGCTGGAAACTGCAACATATCTCCCTATTCTCTTCCCCTCTGCTTCACTCAGCTCCAAAACCCTCGGGTATCCGTTTAAAATTGACCCGCTCTCGTTGGAGAAATGAAATGTTCACTTTATTTCGCATACAAAGAAAATATATGATTTTCTAATGTGTCTTTTATAGATGAAAAAAAAACAATCTTTCTGATAAATATTTTATAATAAAAATTAAAACAAGTTTTTGTCAATAATTGAATTTTATTTATTTAAAAATAATAATACAAAATAAAGTTCAAAATGGGGTAAAGTAACGGCCGATGAAATGGAAAAGGAAAAGTGAATGAGTAACTTTTATACTTGTTTTAAATTCTTATTAGTGTTGTAAATGTAATTTTGGATGATATATTTATTGTATTATTATTATATTTTATTGTACTTTTATTTGTATTTTTTTTATGTTTTCAATTAATCAAAACATGTTCTTATTGTAATCGGTTTTGTAAGAGTTAGGTAAAATTTTGTTGTAAGTTGGGGCAAAAGTCTCTAAAAGAAGAATTGTAAAATGTATTTTTGAGTCCTCTCTAGGACAAGCCAACCCTGTAACAAAGATAAGTCAGTCATGTTAAGGAATTAAGTCATCCATATGATTAGTATAAATAGGGAGGCAACCTCCCTTGTTTGGACATACAGTAATCACGAGCAAGTTTGCTCCAATAGAGAGAAAGACAAGTTCGTTGGGGAAGAAGAAGAAGAAGAAGAAGCTGCAGAAGACATCTTATCTTTGGGTTTTCTATCTCTGTCTGATATTGTACTAAGTGACGAATCTATACAAAAGAAGTTATGGGGTTTTCTCCCTTCTAGTTTTCCAGAATAAAATCTGTGTGTCTTTATTTTATGTTGTGTTTGTCTATCTTTCAGTGATCCTATTGAATTAGATTAAAGATCTAACATATTTGAATTAAAGTGCAAACGTTAACATGGTATCAGAGTCAACCCGAAAGAAGGCACTATATAGTTGCGGAAACTAGGGCTTCCAAGTTCTAACACTTTTCTCCACAACTTTCCAAAAAAGAGGGCCAGGCTAACTCGCCTCAAGGAGGTGCATTATTTGGGGAAGAAATATTTCAGTTTGGAGAACTTTCAATTTTTTACTATGAGAAGGAACTAGGGCATCAAGTTTTTTAGTTTTACTCCACATAATTTGGAAAAGGACCTCACTAAACAACTCGCCTCAAGGAGGCGCATCTTTTCTATCCAAGCAAAATCAAGATTCCAAGTTTGAAAAAAAATAGGGTTTCTCTATGGAACCCTAGGTCATCCAGATCATGGAACTATTTGGGCATCTCAAATTGGTAAGATCTATTTCCTTGTTATTTCCATTTGAGGTTCTCATGTCGAGATGATGAATCATACCAAGCTTGAAGGAGATGACAACTTCCGAGCATGGAAGTATAGAATTTCTCTTATCCTATAAGAGAATGACTTTGACAAGTATGTCACTGTGGAGGTTCTAGAACCAGAGGGAGATGATGTCAATGATACTCACCAGAAGAATATGATAATAGGCAAGAGGATCATTGCAGAATCCATCAAAGATCATCTCTTTCCTTATGTCTCGTCACTAAGGACCTCCAAGCAAATGTTTTAGGCATTGATCAAACTATTCGAAGGGAAGAACATCAATCGAAAGATGACACTAAGAAATCAATTCAAGAATGTGAAGATTCAACACTAAAAAACAATCCAGTTTTAATTCACAAGGGTTTCTCAAATCAAGGAGCAACTAGAAACCATTGAAAAAAATGTTGAATAAGGAGAGATCGTGATGACTACCCTGAATGCTCTCCCAAGATCATGGGACTCATTCATTTAAGGGATATGCGCAAGTAAGAAACTAATCAAGTTCAGCAGATTGTGGGAGGAATGCACTCAAGAAGAAGCTTGATTAGTGTCAAAAGAAGAAAAGATGGGAGTTGATTATGACCAAGCCCTAGCTGCTCATACTAAAAAGGATCGAAGTAAGAGGGAGGATCAACCTCACAGAAGGCCTAAAAGTTTCCAAAAGAATCAAAGACCTAAACGTGATTTCTCTAACCTTAGATGTTATACATGTGATGAGAAAGGCCACTTTGCAAGAGACTACCCCAAAAACAAGGGATCATCAAGAGGAAACAAGAGGAGGAAGCATCATGTTCATATTGTTGAAGATGATGAACCAACAAGGATTGGAACCATATAAGAAAGGGAGGATTCTTCAAGTGATCAAGAATATGTTTTAATCTCAGGTCTTACAAGTACCGTCGCTCATGGAAGCAATGATTAGCTTGTGGATAGTGGAGCTTCCAAGCATATGACAGGATACAAGGAATCTTTCATCAACCTACCAAAACATGAGTCATATCACAAGGTGAAACTTGGATATGACTATCAATATTCCATGGAATGGATTGGAGAAGCCTCTTACAAATTGGATTCAAGAAAATCAATGAAGATGAAAGATGTTGTCTACATACCATGTCTGAAGAAGAATCTCCTCTCCATCTCAACTCTAGAAGCTAAAGGATTTCATGTTGCATTTGTTGATGGCCAAGTACTCATGTGTCTAAGAGGCAAGACAATAAATGATGCAATAATAATTGGGGAACAAGAGGGGGGCATGTACAAGTTGAAGGGACAACTAGAACAAGTCTTGGTTCATGACTCTATGGAAATAAGCAAACTATGGCACCGAAGGCTTACACATGTACACTATATGGCACTACAAATTGCAAGCAAAGCAGTATCAAGTCTACCCGAGATTCAAGCAAAACATGAAGGCATTTGCAAAGGAGTTGTGCAAGGAAAGAATGTAAAGAAACCATTTCCAAACAGTGAAAGCCGGGAGAAAGAAATTTTGGAGATAGTTCACTCAGATGTGTGCAGCCCCATGTCATCCAACTCATTGAGTAGGTATGCATACTGTGATTATTTCATAGATGATTATTCTCGTAAAACATGGATTTATTTATTGAAAGGCAAAGATGAAGTTTTCAATAAGTTCAAAGAATTCAAAGCATTGGTAGAGAATCACACTAAAAGGAAGATGAAGACTTCACGACGAGACAATGACGGTGAGTTCACTTTAGAAGAGTTCAAAGATTTATGTGGAGAATCTAGGATTAAGAGGGAGATGAGCACTCCCTACAATCCTCGACAAAATGACATTGCGGAAATGAAGAACAAAACAATAATGGGAGCAACAAAGGCGATGCTTCATGGCCAAGACCTCCTGATGCAGCGACGGGCAAAAGCAGCAAGAACAACCATGTATGTACAAAACATAACAGCTCGTCGTGTCATGGATAACAAGACTTTAGAAGAAGTCTTCTCGTAAGGGAAACTAGAAGTCAACCATCTCCAAATATTTGGTTACCATGTGTACATACATGTCCCCAAAGAAAAGAGGACAAAGCTAGATCCTTCAGGAAATAAGGGCATATTTGTGGGATACAGTGACACATAAACGGCATACTGAATATACTTCTCATGATTCAAAAATATTGAGACCAACCAAGACATTACTTTTGATGAATACTCGACATACAACAAGTCAAGATAATTCCACATTGAAGAAAATGAAGAACTTGAAGTTCCTCGAACCAAAGATACAGTTATGGAAGAAATAATTCAAGAAGGCCATGAAGATCATGACATGACATAACCACAGAGACCTGTCTATCCACCCCGTGAGAAGAACTCCTAATAGAGAAGACTAGCATGGGAATGTGAAGTTAACCAAGATGCAAAAAGGTATAGTGCTCTAGATGGGACTTATAGAGAGACAAAAATACTAAGACCATACTCCAACTATGTGGTGCTACTTTGTGACATCATTGATAAAGAATCTTCCAACTATGAGGAAGTAACAAAAAAGAAGGAATGGAAGGATGCCATGATCGAAGAATATCAATCGATCATGAATACTGATGTCTGGGAGGTGGTCGCAAGACTAGGAGAGAAATAGGTAGTGCCTTCCAAATGGATCTACAAGATCAAGCATGTTGCAGACGAAAGTGTAGAAAAATATAAGGCAAGATTTGTAGCACGTGGCTTTTCCCATAAACAAGGTATAGATTATGAGGAGACATTTGCATCAGTAGAAAGATACACTTCCATCAAATCAGTACTAGCCTTAGTTGTAGTAATGAAATGGAAGATACACCAAATGGACGTCAAGACAACTTTCTTGAATGGTGTAGTTGAATAGGAAGTGTATGTAGAGCAGCCACTTGGATTTGAGATACATGACAAACAAACTCATGTGTGCAAGTTAAAGAAGGCCTTGTATGGCTTGAAGCATGCACCCGGTACTTGATATGGCAGGATGGATAGTTTTTTATGAGCTCAAGCTTTACCAAAAGTAAAGCAGATTTCAACCTCTACTTCAAGGTTGAGGGAGGAAGACCAGTGATACTCCTATTGTATGTAGATAACCTATTTCTAACATGCGAGGATGAGCTCATTACAGATACAAAGAGGAGACTTGCTACATAGTTCGAGATGAAGGACCTAGGGATGATGCACTACTTTTTAGGTCTCGAGGTGTGGTAGAGATAAGATGGAATGTTCATTGGTCAAGGAAAGTATGCAGTAGAGATTCTGAAGAGATTTAGAATGATGGAATGCAAGGTTATTTCCACACCCATGGCATCAAACTTGAAGCTACTATGTGATGACTCTTTAGAGACAGTTGATGCCACAATGTAAAGGCGAATGATTGGATCGCTGATGTACCTGACGAACATGAGGCCAAACATATGTTTTGCTGTGAACACATTAATCCAATTTCTGACAGATCCAAGACATGTCCACCTGGTTGCTGCAAAGCATGTATTGAGGTACATAAAAGGTACAATTGAGTTTGGACTCAGGTATGCGATGGATCATAAGATTAATCTACATGGTTATGTTGATTTAGATTGGGCAGACAGTGCCACAAATAGGAATAGCAATTCAGGATGTTGCTTTAGTTTGGGATATGAGTAATCTCTTGGTTTAGCAGGAAGCAGTTGAGTGTGGCATTAAGTACAGTCGAGGTAGAGCACATCGCAACTTGTTCGACTAGTTGCGAGGCAGTATCTTTGGCTTCAAAATCTATTTCCAGATTTGTTTGATCTTGAGATAGAGGCAACTTATATATTATGTGACAACCAGGGTTGTGTGAAGTATTCTAAGAACCCGGTGTTCCATGACAATTCAAATCATATTGAGATCAGGTACCACTATATCCAGGATATGGTGTAGAGAGGAGCAGTGAAGCTCCAATATGTGACGACAAACGAGCATACAAATAATGTGTTATCCAAGACATTAGCAAGAGTGAAGTTTGAGTACTTTAGAGAGAAGCTTGTTGTTATCAAAATCGATGTTCCTCGAAAGAGGGAGTGAAGAACCATGTCTGGAAGACGCAGGTGCACCAGGGTTGTATCTACATGGAGGAAGACGCAGGTGGTACAGAAGGATGTAATGCATCTGGGATGCTCATGGGATATATCCATATGTCTGAAGACGTTGGTGGTCCACGAGTCATAAAGCATCTGGGATGTGTCTGGGCTGTATCTACATGTCAGAAGACGCAGGTGGTCTGAAAGGACGTAATGCATCTGGGATGCTCCTGGGATGTATCCACATGTTAGAAGACACAAGTTGACCAAAAGAGAGTCGTAATACATCTAGGTTGATCGCCATTGGGTGGAAGACGCATATGTTCCTGGGTTGTATCCATTGGGTGGAAGATGCAGGTTGACCGAGAAAGAGTCGTAATACATATGGGTTGATCTCCACTAGGTGGAAGAAGAAGATGTTCCTGGGTTATATCCATTGGGTGGAAGACGCGGGTTGACTGAGAGAGAGACGTAATACATCTGGGTTGTATACACTAGGTGAAAGACGTTGTTTGACTTAGAGAGAGAGACATAAGATATTTGGGTTGTATCCATTGGGCGAAAGATGCAGATGGTCCTGGGTTGTATCCATTGGGTGGAAGATGCAGATGGTCTTGGGTTGTATCCAATGGGTGGAAGACACAGGTTGTCTGGTGGACATGATATATGCACCTAGGATGCTCTCCACATGACGAAAGACGCATATGCTCCTAGGTTGATCTCCACTGGGTGGAAGAAGTAGGTTGTCCACAAGGATGTAACGTAGGCATACAGGTTGCTCTCCATGAGATGATGAGATTATCTGGATACAACATGATGACAGTAGGAGACGCAAGTTGTCGCTTGGGTAATGTAAAATGAGGACCTGGGTTGTACCTACTTGATGGCTTGCTCACATAGATGATAATGAAGTCCTAGATGGGAACTATGCCTACATCTAGCATGAAAAAGGGCTAACTCTATAGAACTTTTGAGGACGTATAGATTCGAGAGATGTCACTAGTCAAGGATCGATGAGATGAGAATTGATGTGGTAGTGATGATGATTCAGGGATGACGATGATCCAACGATGATGAATATGTCCAAAGGCTATGTCGATTTGTGGTGATGACCAGGTCATAAGAATACCTTCCTTTTTAATAGGGAGTATTATTGTAAATGTAACTTCATAATATATTCTTATTGTATTATTATTATATTTTATTGTACTTTTATTTGTACCTCCTTTCAGTGATGTTTTCCCTTTGATCAGAAGATGTCAATAATGTAATAGGTCATGTAAGAGTTGAGGTAAAACCTTCATTGTAAGTCAGGGCAATATTCCCTAAAAGAAGAATTGTAAAATGTATTTTTGAGTATCCTTAGGACAAGTTGATCCTGTGAGAAAGAGAAGCCAACCCTATTAGGGAATTAGGTCACCCACATGATTAGTATAACTAGAGAGTCTCCCTCCCTCATTTGGACATACAACGATCACTAGCAAGTTCGCTCCAAGAGAGAGAAAGACAAGTTTGTTGGGGAAGAAGAAGAAGTTGTGAAAGACATCTTATCTTTGGGTTTTCTATCTCTGTTTGATATTGTACTAAGTGATGAATCTATATAGAAGAAGTTGTTGGGTTTTCTCCCTTGTGATTTCCTAGGATAAAATCTTTGTGTATTTCTTTTATGTTGTGCTTGTCTATCTTTTAGTGATCTTATTGTATTAGATTAAAGATCTAACATAATTGAATTAAAGTGCAAACTCTAACACTTAGGGGAATAAGAGTACATTTTCAATTGAGAACTTTGAACAAAATAGTGATCAACATGTTCAAACCTTAATGCAGGGGTTTGATTTATAGATTCATGGACCTTTGGCATTCTTAAAAAACATATACAAAAATGGATTTCTAAAAATAGGCATTTGAAAAGTCATTTTGGTTTGTTTCTTTTTAGAAGGGGAATTTTTATAGTTGTTTCAAATTCTTAGGGGAATAAGAGTACATTTTCAATTAAGAACTTTGGCTCATTGTCCAAGTAGAGCTCAACATGAAACATTAAGCTATGAATTTTGACTCAAGAGTAGTTATCTCGTCAAAAACCTTGATATGGGTTAGGTTCTCACTTATGCTCTTTGAATTATGGATTGCCCTTTATGTGGGCTGGGCTCTCACTTATTCCCTTTAAATTATTGGCTAAGCTCTCACTTATGCTCGAATGATTAGGAGGTAAGTTTCACTCTCCCACATTGGTTCAAATCCCCAATGAGATAGTGGTCTATTGTGATAAGGCTAAAAGGGTAGGTTCCCCACTTGAGTGGAGCCACATTTTGGGTGTGCCTTCATAAAAAAATTTAAGTTGTTGGCTCTTGCTAAGTCATAAAAAATTTGCTAGTTGTTGGATTGCAGGATCTTACCACTGACCTGGGGATTATAGTGACAACAACTCATATTTGAGCCTAGGTCTTGCCCAATTAATCCCAATTAGTTACCGATTCACCTAGATCTAAAAAAAGATATGTGTAATGTTTTCATCACATTAATATGTAATTAATTAAGAATTAAATAAATAATTGTTGCTTATGCCAGGATTTATGTGACTTTGGTCCTTAACAAACCTAGTCTTGCAAAAAATCACTTTAAAGATGGGGGTAAAAATCCATCAATATAGCATTGACTATGAAAATATTAAATTCAAACATTGTTTGTGTCATGAATATGGGAACTATGAAAGCAAGTGTCCTTCAGAAACAATCCAATGGGTTAGCTCAATCGTTTGTCAATGATAGTGTTGTGCATTCGAGTAGTTTTGTGTTAGTAGGTGCATGGTTTGAATTCCCCCTCGGTAAGGTCACCTTGACATGTTTACTCAAGATGCCATCCAAAAATGTGGGGAGCCATATCTTAGTTTTCCTCGCAAAGTTTTCCTTCGGAAGAACATAAATAAACAAATTTAAATAAAAGTTTAAAGAAAAAATAATAATTAGAGAAGGAGCATCGTTCATTGACTCCAACGGAACAAGGAACCAGATCACATTTCAAAGTTGATTATCTTCTTAGATAATTCAACCCATGGCTTTTTAGATCCAAGCAACAATATTTCCCTCTCCTCCACCTAAGCTCTTGCTTTTATTTTAATTAATGTCATTCTTGATCATGATATCCTTCCCATAAACCTTAAATCACTTCCCCTAGTTATTCCACGTGCATTGCCCTTATTGCCCCCTCCCCTAAATGCCCAAGATCTTGATCAAAGAAATGAGAAATCTTTGTTAACCTTATCACTTTCCCTCCCAATTTCTCCCTAATATTCAAGTTTGATCATTCATTCATTCTCCCTCCCCCATCGAGACTCTTTATCATAAAATTAAAATATTGGATCACTAAAAGATATATTCTAAAACAAACATGGATCACTCCCACCTACTTGGAAGATAAATGAATGCCAAACAACTTTAAGAGGAAATTCAATCCATTGTTGTTGATAAATCCTAAAAGTAATTGAATGATTCCTATGAGAGGTTATTAAATCCCCCTCCTTCTTAAGACTATGATTAACAAAGGTTATGGCCTTGAAACCCAAAGTCCTTCCCTAGCACAAAGGAACAAATTTTATGTTTGTTATCACAATATTAGTCATTTATGTTCTAATCATTGTAGTAGGGATTTTTCCATAGCTACGTGCAAAAACGACTACCTTCCGTCTATAGGACGGAAGGATAGGGTCTTTGTGGATGGGAGAGAAAACCTGCGGGAAAGGGTTAGTGAACCAAGCAAAACTTGCAGCACACTGTTAATGGAGGACCTGCAAAACAATGTGAGAAAAACCACCCGCAAATAAAACAATCTACAAAACTAAGCTACTGACAAGAAACACACATTATACCTTCTGGTTTTGATGAAATGGGCCACCATGCCCTAGCAGGAAGCTACCTCTCTATGGAATGGGATTTGGCTAATGGAGCAAGTGAGCAAGAGGCGTGAATGGCTTGAGAGAAATGGGTCTCAAGGCACTCACACGTGTAGAGTAATGGTAGGCAAATGAGGAGTGTTTTGAGAGTGACCCCCACCCTTGTATTTATAGATTTTTCAGAGTTTTTAGGGTTTTAAGCCCTTGGTCAAGGATTTAGCCCCTTTTTTGGACTTTAGGCCCTTTTCGGCCATTCTTTAGCTCCTTTAGGGGTTTTAAGCTCCTTTTAGGGGTTTTAGCCCCTTTTTGGAGGTTTTAGCCCCTTTGAGAGCTATGTAGGCCCTTTTATGGGTTTTTAAGCCCTTTTTGGTGTTTTTTAGCCTTTACAAGGGTGTGGGGGTCAATGAGGGTAGTGAAATAGATGTCTCTGTGTGGTGTAGGTCATGTAGAGCTAATCAGGTAATTTTTTGGGTTAACAGATTTCCCCCTAATGTGTGAGGGCAGGAGCTCATCGTATGGTCGACGAACATCATAGGATTTTCTGGGGAGAGGCGGTGCTTCCTGGGCTAGGACATGGTGGCTTTTGGTTTTTGTATTAATATGGTTCCCATCAATGGGTGAGATACAAATAATGTGTAACATGTATATGGACGAGGTGGGCATCCCCATGCTCGTAACTATGTCAAAAGAATAATGTGACGTAAGCTATAAAATGCAAGAGCCGATCATGTACCACTGTTGTTACATAGTGGTTGCCTCAATAAGAGGCTGAATACAATACTAATCTAAAGAACTGCTACATTGGACCCATGGCATTCTCATGGAATGCTATATCTTCATGACTGATGGTTTGCTGGATCTGGAATGATACATAGCTATGGGGACTTACTGATGGATAGTCAGAGTCTTTGTGGTACAATGTACTGCATTAATCATGAATCTATACCGAAGCACTGTTCTGGGGCTTTTGAACACTGTCCCCAATGCAATCCGAAAATCACAAGGGACATGAACTTGTTTGGGTCCCTCAATGGACTCATCAATGTGCTAGAGTAAAGTGACATCTAGGGTCTTCGACCAAATACTGCACGGACCAATACCATGTAGGAATCTCAACGGTGCGATGATGTAGCTGGAGTCGAGCACGTGAGACATAACCATCCCGAGAGGCACTAAGGACTCCTCTCAAGTGGTCTAAGGAACTCATTAACAAGGTTAATGAAACCAGGATACAGGAACCTCTGGGTCTATCCTCTGTAATACATGCGTTGTCGTCGACAGAGGGAGACATGCAACTGACCAAGACAATGGTGTTTCCTTGACCAGAAGCGCGAGGGAGATGACCAAAGGTGTGAGACAATCTGGGGACTGACACACTGAAATAGGGAACAAGGGTAGGGAATCACAGGGGACTCAAACTTCCTTTGTTCAGAGTACGACAACAGGGTTGACCTGGCAGCAAATGAAACTAGACTCATAGGAGGGGAATCATAGCTGTAATACCGGGAATGTAACTACAGATGGGAAATACTTGGGGGAGGTAGATACTTTTTGGTATTTATGGGATCCAAGGAAGACTCATCGTAGAATACTCTGAACAAAGGCGACCCAAAGGGGGAATGCTGTCGAACTGTAACATGTGAGGTGGTGTCTAGAGACACCGTTATGGTACGATCTCGTGAATTTTTAACGAGCCCAAGAAGGTAAATGCTCGATGGTGCTTTCAATTTTAGAGAGTCTGAAAGCATGAAGAAGACTCCAGTGGGGTCTCTTTTTCGTTGATAGTCTCCTGTGCCCGAAAAAATTATAAAAGTGTACATAGGAGAGCTCGCCCATCCTTTAGGGGATGAGAGACTTCTTTACCGTTGGTAGTCCAATTAGGCCGGAAAAGGTTAAACATGTACTGACTGGACGGTCATTCAAATACTTTTACGAGCACGAACAAAACCAAGTTTGCTCGGTGATCTTTTCTTTATGAGAAGGATGGAAAAGAGCTTAAATACAACCCATGATGAGCTTTTTTGTAGAGTTCGGTCCCAATGCTTGAGAAAGCATAAAAGGATGTAGAGGGAAAAGTTATTAGCTTGAGTGTGCCAAGGTGGTCCTTTTCATATGGTAGTCAACATAGTCCGCAAAAGGAGGTAAACGAGACGATGTAGACACCCTTTTCTATACTTTAACAAGCGGGAAAGGAAGCAGAGGCACTCAACAATCTTTTCATTCTTTTAGGAGTCTAAAAAGAGCTCTAGAGAAACTCCGGTATGGTCAAACGATCGAGGGGGCATTGATGGTGCCCCCCTTTTGGGACAATGGACAGTGGTCCAAAGGTCAACCATGCAGTATGGATGGAGCAGGTGGCTCTTGAACATACCAATACATGCACGGGATGGATCGTAGAAGAGGCACGCGAATCGGTGTGACATAGGCACATAGACCGAGGTGGCTCTTGGACAGAGGTCAAGAGAGTCTTGTGTGACCGACCTGTACCAACTTGGGGTGGACGGATTGGACTGTTATATGCTGAATAATAAAATGAGAGGGTGATATGATATTGCATGATGCATGTAAACAGTTATGTGCCAAATGGATGTAAAATGATGTGCTTTCTGGGAGATGGTCCGAAACCCCACATAAGTTGCGGTGGACGGATATGATGCAAGTATAAGTCGGGAGACTAGCATATGATGCAAGTACATGTTCGAAGATATTTGTATAACAAAGTGGTACGTAAACCGAGGTAACTCTCGGGAAGTGGCCCCGAAACTCACTTACTGATCATGAGACTATGGTCTCATTGAAAGATAGAGGACGAAATTCTGAAACTAGTGGTGTGAATGGCATCCCAAACGGACTCCGTATGGCCCAATTATGTGAAAAAGAAGAAAATAGGTCAAATGGGGCCTATAAATGGGTGGGGACCATGTGGCAGGTGTCAATGTCACTGTTCACTGCTGAGTTGGAGAGGAGGGCCCTGAACTTCTTTTATTGATTTCTCTCGTTTTGACCGATGGTTTTCCGATCTGTGACTTGCAGGTAAGAGTTGTTTCAAAATCTATCTTTTTTAGTGGTTTACTTTTTGGATTTGCTCGCTCGGGGACCCTCTGTGAGCCTGCTAGGGCTTCCACAAGCCAGGTCACTCTTTTCGTGGGAAAAGGAGCGACTGGGTTGCTTGTTATGTCCATATAGGTGCGATTGGGTCGCTCCTGTTGGGCAGAAACGAGCAATATGAGGTCACTCCTATTTGGCCAAACAGTGCGACCCAGTTGCTTCTGTGAGGCCTGTTTGAGCGACCTGGTTGCCCTTTTTGGTTTGACAAGTGCGACTTGGTCCTAGGGTTGCTTTTTTACTAAAAGTTGTGGCTGACAGTTGTTTTATTTTTATGCAGGATGCCTGAGACTGTGTAGCGAGAGAGAGACTACAATGACCTCCGTGAGGAGGCTTTAAGAGACGGGAATGTACGAGGTACACTAGCTCGTTGTGGGTTGCTGAAGTTTATGCACATTCTACTGATGAAGAGTTTGCGTCTACTACTTTAGACGCTTGTGAGATTCTGGGATGTTGGAGAAGAGGTTTTTATTGTACAGGGGCAGCGAATTGAGATCACACTGCATGATGTGTACTTTTTAACTGGACTCCCGATGCTGGGAGTTATTAACGACTTGGTGCCAACATTGTCTTGTCAGGAGACACTGGAGGATTTGTGTGCTAGGAATTGTTAGGCTACCATGTACATGCGTGGTTCACACATCTAGTTATGTGATATTGAGGAGCTATCGACACGGGCTGTAGCAGTGATGGTGCTGTGCATCTTGGGTTCATCAGGGAACCACAAGATATCGGGAGGACAGCTACAGATGGTAGTGCATGCCATGAGGGGCACTTATTATGGATGAGCTCAAATGTACTTGCTTGCTGTTCGGCGTGTGCTGAACCATGTAGGGGAATTTGGCGGAGACTTTTGTTTCGGCTCTTTTTATGTGCTTTCTTTTTTGAGAAAGTACTAACTCTGCGTCCGCATCAGGCAGTACGGGATAGTGGTCCGCGGGAGCCGCAGATGCGTAGATGGTGCGTGAGGGAGGTGGCAGAGTGGGCCACTTCTTCACACAGGAGTTACTGGAGCGGTGGTAGCAGCTCCCAGTGGTAGTTGAGGACTACCCTTATGTGGGGATGAACTATCATGGAGACCCTAAGATGTCTCGACCTCCACGCCAGGCCTGGGGACCAGCTGGTATGTATGTGTGATGTTTTTTTTTGTGCTCATCTTTATGCATAGAGTAGTTTAGCTGGTTGATAGTTGTATGATTATATGCATAGACTAATGGTGTCTTTGTTTGCGTATGCAGATATTGGTCCTCGTCCGCCACCTGGTTATCAAAGGCCGGTGGTTGTGATTGCGGAGCCGGCAGTCCCTGCAAGGAACCCTCGTAGGCAGCGGTGAGAGTTGGACACTATTATGTCGCATTTGGAGCGGCTTGCTAAGGGGATTTCTGATGCAAGATGGCAACACTTAGACAATGAGCTTATTGCCGCCTGTCACAGTGTGCCTCCAGAGTGGACTCCTTTGATGAGGAGGATAGTCGTGGCATGTGAGTATGTTCGTAGGGCGGCACAAGAAGATGCTCTTGTAGAGGATGATGACACCGAGCCAGATGATGAGGATGAGTCTGGGTCTAACTAGCAGCAAGTGGGGCTACCCCTAGTGCATTGGTGCACTTAGGATTTTTGTATCGCGATGTATATTTAGCTGAGAAAGCATATGTAGCTTCTCATTTTGTACATGACATATTTTGGACATGTGATATATATATATATATATGATGCGCTTTTTATTGTTTTATATGTGAGTCTTTTATGATGATGTGAATGAAATGCCTAGATGATGTGTTTTTACATGTGTATGCATATTTATGTGTGATGATGCATGATGCTATTTTTTGTATGTTTCCTATGTGCGATGATGAATATGCCAATTTAGAATGTCATTATCCATTTGATCTGCTACACTATTGAGGTTCCTAGGAACATGTGTGAATGTGATGGATTCAAATGTTTAACCATATGTTTAGTGTACAGGAATTTTCTAAAGAGGCAGGGATCACGTACTCGATAATAGTTGTTCAACTAAGAGACAAGCAACTCGGACTCTAAGAATACATCAAGATGGCGGATACCCAACTAGAGGGCAGTGGCTAAGAGGCCAGTGACACCATCATATTCAGCTTAGTTATTGGTTGCAATGCCCACACATTTTCCGTCGATATGGATCAACTCATGCGACAGGGAGTAGATGACCCATGCAGCCGAGGCGAGGTTCGGAGACCATCTGCTTGCTCCGTCAGCGAATCCGATGTATCGACACGAGGTAGGATCCATCTAGAGTAGTCATGGAAATAATACGTAAAACTCACTTTTAAAAAATGTGTAAAACAAAAAAGGGCAAGACTATGGTACAAGCGACTCATTGGTGATGTTAAGCGTAAAATCTCTTGAGGTAGAGCTCGTTACAAGGGTTCTCCAAGAGTTGTCCATCAGAGTCAACAATAATGTATGCCCCTTTTCCAAGGCAACGGTGGACGACATATGGGTTGTACCACATTGGCTCGAACTTGCCTTTGCCCAACTTATCATTGGCTTGGTCATAAACCAGAACCATACCGCCTTCACTAAAGGTGCGAGGGTGGACATGGGAGCTGTAATAGGATTTCGACCATGTTTTTGCTGCTTCAATGGCTTGGAGGGAAGCCCGATGGTCTTCTATGGTTTGGTCAAGTTGGAGGAGTCATTCTTCTAAAGGCGAAGTGTCAGGGAGGAGTTCAATTGCGAGGTGGAGTGATGGGATATGACACTTTATAGGGAGCACTGATTCAACGTCGTGTATTAAACGAAAAGGGGTGAAACCGGTTGCGGTTTTTGTGGATGTGTGATAATCCCACAGGGCGGAAAACAACATGGTTGTATGGTTTCCTGCCATCCTTTGGAGCATTGTTTTGATGATTTTGTTGACTGCTTCAACTTGGCCATTGCCCTAGGGGTAGGAGGAAGATGAGTACTGGTGTTCGAATTTCAACATGGTTGAAAGCTCAGTCCAAACAACGTCTTTTAAGTGTTTACCATGGTCTGAGACGAATTGTTTGGGAACACCAAATCGCGAAATGACGTGGTTAAAGAAGAAATGTGCCGCCGTTTCACTTTTACAATCAAACGTGGGCATGGCCTCGGCCCACTTAATGAAGTAATCAACTGCCATAATGATATATTTATAACCGTTGGCCGAGGTAGGGTTGATTGTCATGAAGTCGATTGCCCATTTGCAGAAGGGACCGATTGTGACTACGGGGTGTAATGGTGCAGGGGGGGTTCTTGCCTTTGGGGCAAAGAGCTGACAGCTGCGATAGTGTTGGACTGCCTCTATGCAATCAATGAAGACGGAAGGCCAAAAGTAGTTAGCACATAGAATATTTTCGGTGGTTTCCAGACCTAAAAGGTGGCCACTGCATGCTCCACTATGACAGTCGTTGAGGACTGTCTCGGCCTCGTCATGGGTAAGGCAACAACGTAAGATGGTATCAATGCCTCGACGATATAAAATATCTCCAATAAGGAGATGGCGAGCGGCTTGATGTCAGATGCGTCGCCTGTCTTCGCAGTTTAAGTGGGCTACAAACTTATATGTGCGTAAATATAGAAGGATGCCACCATACCATGGATCTTCTGTGGATATGACGAATAGGAAATCATCGGGGAGGTCATCCTTGGGTGGTGGTGACATGGTTAATGGGGGAAGATCTATCATGGGTGTGGCTAGCACTAGTGCCTTTGTGCTTTTCGAGGAAATAAACTCCAAGTCGAATTCTTGGAGGACGATCACCCACTTGGCCATTTGGCCTTGTAGAAGGGGACGACTTAAGAGGTACCGCATTGGGTTGGAATCAGCCACTACTTGGGTATGGTTTACAATGATGTACTGGCACAACTTTTGGGCTGAGAAAAGAACAGAGAGGGTCAGTTTCTCCTCGGGTGAATATTGTAGTGGGGGACCTGTCAGCTTCTAGCGAACATAATAAATTACGTGCTCTTGACGAGCATCATCTTCTTGGACCAAGACTCCAACAATGGCATTTTACGAGGCCGACACATAAAGAATGAAGTCTCGGGTGAAGTCTGGTGCCAAAAGTAATGGTGCAGATGCTAGGGCTTGTTTGAGTGCATCAAATGATTCATGTGCTTGTTGATCCCCTAAAGGGGATTTTGGTGCAGAGCAGGCATACAAATCCATGGGCTTTCGTTGCATACTCTAGTACAAAGTGGCGAAGGAAATTGGCCTTGCCTTGGAGGCTCTGTAGTTAGCGCAGAGTTTTTGGTGTAGGGAGATCAAGGATGGCTTGAACTTTGAGAGGGTCAACTGTTATCCCTTTGTGGGATACGATGAACCCAAGAAGATGACCTGTTGGGACACAAAAAACACACTTAAGGGTGTTCAAGCGAATTTTGTACTTGCGACATCGCAAAAATACTTGTCACAAGTTGTTTATGTGATGTGCTCACTTTTGTGATCGAGCGGTAAGGTCATCTAGGTAGACCAATATGATGTGGATGAGGTCATGGAAACAAGATGTCATGGCACGTTGGAAGGTGGCTCCAGCGTTTTTTAGACCAAAGGGCATTACTCGATATGTGAACATGCCCCAAGGGGTTGTAAATGCAGTCTTGTAAAGATCTTCTTTCTAGATCTGGATTTGGTTGTATCTGGAAAAGCCGTCCATGAAGGAAAATGCCTCATGTCTGGCACACACGTCGATTATCTGATCGATGAAGGGAGTTGGGAAGTTGTCTTTGGGACATGCCAAATTCAAATCGCGAAAGTTAGTACAGATGTGAATAGTACCTTGTTTTTTATTCATGGGAACAGGATTTGAAACCCATGTTGTGTAAGTAATGGGGTAAATGAAGCCGACTGTGCGTAGCTTCCCGATTTCTGCTTTAACCACAGCAGCTTTGGAAGGGTGGAATGGCCGTTGCTTTTGGCACACCAATACTACTTTAGGCCATCTGTCGATATGGTGCTCGATAATGGATGGATCCAACCCGGGCATTTCAGTGTAGGGCCAGGCAAAGATGTCGCGGAACTCTTGGAAGAGTGCATTGTAGGAAGAGATTTCTTTAGAGGAGCAGGATGCCCCTAGAATGATCTCCTCACTCATCTCGAGTTTGGTTGAGATGTTGATTTTAATGGTTGGTGAGATATTGGCCATGTTCCCTTCTTCAAAGGCATCGGGTTCCGAAATGGGATCTTTGAACCAGTCAACTCTCCCATGAATGAAATCCTTGGTCTCGACTGAAAACTGATTCGACAGCGACACAGGTCCTTTGGGGATGAAGGACAAGTGATGGTGCATGTCGTCCCAAGGGTATTCATGAGCAATTAAGGCTTTAAGTATCTCCTCGTCGTTGCAGAAGCAATGATGAGATAGGTTGGAGGAGCTGTCAGTGACTGCAGAGATAAGTGGGTCTGTGGACATCATGTAGATGGACATGGTATCTGAAGAAGGAGGTGGGGGGGG
>LPNX010786432.1:620399-638146 GCA_001517045.1 Pseudotsuga menziesii
ATACAAGCCGCAAAGGGCGTAAGCATGGTTCGTTCTCAACGACTTGTTTTTCTTTGTTGGTCCACTTGGGAGTTCAACCACAGGGATGTTTTCTATTGTATCCATGGCATCTAAATGTGTGCAGATCATGGGAATTTCAGGACAATTTTGAGTTGCATGGCCATGTTCATCGCACACAGCGCATGGCGAGATCTGCTTGGGGTGAGTTGTTGCTTTCACATTTTTTCCCCTGGCCCTTTTTGGGTGGGGCATAGTAGGTGCAGGTGCAGTGGTTGGCTTTTGCGGGCAAGGTGAGGGACATGATTCAACTGCAATGGGATGAACAAAGGTCAACATGACTTGGGGCATTAGAGGTTGGGCCGGTGGATCGACGTACCACACGGGAATCCCCAATGTGAAGTTGGGTAAGTTTAAGGTAGCCATTACTAGCTTACTCATGACTCTAGGTGGGGGAAATAGGAAGGGAATTGTGTGGACTGGGGAGGAGCCCAAGTAACTCTCTGGTGATTGCATTTGGGGATGCAGTTGTGGTTGCGAATGCGCATGATGTTGTGGCTACGGTTTATGTTTAGGTGCAGTAGTGATGGATGAGAGCATGCACAAATCCACAGTCTTGTTTAGTGTTAGCGGTGGTGACATGAAGGGGAAGAAGGTTGTCATGGGGGTGTCGGTAAACAACCCAGGGCCCACATTCAATAATGAGGAGGTGGATGTGTCGTCGATGGTAGTGTCGACCGTAGGGATAATGTTGGCTGGTGCTATTAGCCCTTACGGATTGTGATAACTTAATTGGTCAACCGTCACGATTTTCCTGTCATGAGGGAACATCATGAGACGAAAAACAATGGATGTTACGGCTCTCATGGCATACATATAACTTCTTCCCAGGAGAAGGTTATAGGACAACTGTGCATTGACAACCTCTATGTCGATCAATACTGTTCTCCCAACTAATGTTATGGGGACATGCGGAAGGATACCTCGGGCTTTAGTGGGATGGCCATCATAAGCCCGCAGAGTAGTGGTGGATGGTTGCAAGATCAGGGACCCAAGTTTTTGCGAGACTAATGTTGACATAACACATGTGGATGCCCCCTCGTCGATGATGCATCGGTGTATGACCATATTCTGGATTGATACCAGAATTTGGAAGGCAATAGTTGATGGCATCCGAGGCTCTCCGTTATCTGTGTCGAACATGATCAACTTGGAGTTAGAGGGGTCTACAACACCGAGGGCGGACAGTAAAGCCTTTTGCTGTGTTGGGAAAGTTTTTAGTACCTCAATAGCGGACATGGTCGTAGGTGTTTGGGCGAACTCATCAACGATGTTGTAGCTCACAACAGATCTAGCCGTGGCATTGTTGGCAACCCGTCGTATGGGAGGGCGTGGAGGAAAAGGGGGTAAGTGAAGAGATGTATTGATTGTTTTGGACATGGATGTCGCTGATGGGTGAGCAGGTTTGGTGTTGGATCCGTATTGGTTTCTCCTGGTCTATAAATCGACCTCTTCAGTTGTCATGGCTAGCAGGTGGTGAACAACCGTTTCTGTTGGCGGAGGTGCAGCAAGGGCGGTGGGATTGGGTTGGGGAGCAGGTGCGGTTGCTACCGGTACTTGGAGGTGTAATGGGTTTTGGAGCACCATAGGTGGAGGGCCTGGTGGTGTCGGGTTGGGTTGAGCTGGAACTATCGTATTGGTACCATGTTGGCCTTCATTCTCAATGGCATGCTTAGCGTGATCCATGAAGGGGCATTCATACATATAGTGCCCATAGACGTCACATAGTTTGCATGATTGATTTGTGTGTAATAGAGCGTTGCATCTAGGTGGGTTTGGTTGCTGGGGATTTTGAGCTGGTCGGTTCGCCCCAACGTTGTTGGGAGGATTTGGTTGTTGACCGCCTCCTTGCAATTGGTTGTTGCCTCGATTCCTAGCTCGGTTGTTTCTGACTTGCCCTTGTTGGTTGTTGGGGGCAGGTTGGTTGGGACAATTCTGTTGAGCAAACACTTGTCCCAAAGGTGTTGGTGGAGTTGGGGCGGCGGATTGATCGACTTGCACGGGTGGTGCATAGTACACTTGGGGGGCTGGGGGTGCCACAAATCCAGTCATCTGTCCCGAATATTATTGTGACGGCCAATTAGGTGCATGGGCCTGCTGTTGTGGCGTAGGTTGTGCATAGGAGGTTGTAGCTACGGATTGAGACATCATTCTTGAATAGTCAGGAGATTGGTTTGGGTAGGCAACACTGGGGGTGTTGCTTGGGTGCGATGGCATCATGGGTGGTGTCACGTGATGTTGTGTTTGGTAGGAAACAGAGCTTATGATGCCATTTGCGGCATGGGATGCCCCCGGTGCATCCTGGTAGGAGGTGCCTGCATGGGAAGCATATGGAATGATGGTGTAGAGGTATCCAGACTGTGCGTAAATGAGGTCAAACTGTTGGGCCTTCAAGATGGCCTCTTCCTCTGTTTGGGGACGTTTAGAGGCGATGTCCTTGGTTATGGGTGGAAACAATGTTTTTAAGAACAAATCAAGGAAGATGTTGTCATCAAGCTTGATCTTGCACAAGCTGCGACATCACCGCCACTCATGGATGTGGTCGGTTATGTGGGTCGCAGTGTTTTGGCGGTAAGATAGCAAGATTTCCACCCCTTCATCATATCTAACGGGGAGCTGGAAATACTGCATGAACATAAAGGCCAAGGAATTAAAGTCTGGGTACTTGGCTTGTGGTAGCTCAATGTACCACTTGGTTGCAGCACCTCTGAGGGTGCGTTGGAAAAGTCTAAGTCTGATCGAATCATCTATGATTTTTATTGATGAGCACCATAGGTGAAACATCATTATATGGTTTTAGGGGCACTCCCCTGCCTTCCCTTTAAACTTGGGGATGTCTAAGAGGAGCTTGGTTAGCATGGGAGGCCAAAAGGCTTGATGACAGATAGGGTCATTAGTTAACCTGGCCAAGTCAGGCAAGTTGAGGCATGCCATGATAGGGAGGTTTGACCCAAGGTTAATATGGGAAGGACCTACAATGGTAGTGGGGTTCACGAGAACATGATGTCCCTGCATGACTGGGGGTACCTGTGGCACAGTTGTGGATGGGACACTACCCCCAGGTATGGCAAGTGGGACAGTGTGAGCGAAAGGGCCATTGCCCCCAGGTATGACAGGTGGGACAGTGTGAGTGGTAGGTACAGGTGGAGGCAGCTGAGTTAGGACAGTCCGCATGGCAGTACTAAGACCACCTGCAAGGGTGTTGGTGGTGAATTAAAGCATGGACATGGGTCCACTTCCAATGACCAATCTGGAAAGTGGATCCGGGTTTGCACCAACCATGGTGCTAGATGGTGCGGTATGTAAGTTTAGCTCAGATTGATATGAATCTGAGTCTGAGTCAGAGGCTGTGTGGCTGTGTGGACGTCCGACGGTGTAGAGGGTCGTCGAGAATGGTCTCGACAGTGTTGGTTCAAGGACTCAAATTGTGGTGGATCACCTCTCAAGCGTGAAGAAGAGCACGGGGGATCAATTGTGTCTAGCTGGTAGATCAAATGGTGTAATCTGGTAATGACGTTCTGGACCCCGGTTTCAATGGCTTCCTATTGGCCTTCAGGTGGTCACTCGACCACCAAGACTGCTAGGAGACAGCACTTGGCTTTTTCCTCACAGGAGATCTAGTGAATCGGTGGGGGTCGTTGCCCATTTCGCTTTGCAATTCCTCTCAGTGCCCAACTGCTTTGGTGCTCCGGTGGTACTCCTCACAATGAGTTTTAGGGTTGAGCCCAAGTACTTACCACGGTTAAGGCAGTCAGGGACTTATGTCCTCAAACACTGCAAAGCTTTTGAATTAATGTAGATTGATAGATTTTAATGGGTTCACTCGTCGTCATGAACCGAGTTTGGTTGGCTTAAGTGGTGTGGTTGTGTGCATGTTTAGTGTATGAAAGATTTGCTCATTTTTTAAATTATTTTATGTTATTAGTTTGGTGACTGCAATTATGGTTTATGGATACTTCGTAGACGTTTTTGGTTTGTTGCAGAGATTATATAATGGGCAACCTGTTATGAAAAAACCAGTGAACTTTTGAAACATAAAAATTTAAACATGCAAGTAATGAACTTGAATTATTGAAAACTTGCTAGGTGACTACCTTATGCCTATATTCCTCTTAGATCAGGAAAGAGTGTTGGGCTCTCAACACAGTGGGACTAAGCCCACTCGTAGATCGTCAAGTCACTCTTCGAGTGTAAGGTTGGTCAACAAGGAGGACTTGAATGCCATGAAACCCCCTAACGGTCTCCACCCCCTCTACCTTCCAGGTCACCCGTTTTTAGTGGTATTAAGCAATAACAAGTATAAGTGCCTATTACTATACAAGCTTGACCCTTCGTCTTACCTCAGATTACCCCAGAGGGTGATGACTGAGTAGAGAAGGAAGGATTTCGGCAAGAGGTTAATTTCCAATTATTTAAGTGAAAAAACTGAAAACTAACTCATAGTATTTAACTAGGCATTTTAAACAGATTTATGTGCATTAACAACTAACTAAATAAATCATTAACCTACAAAATTACGTGCAGAAAGAGGTAGGCTGCTGGACAGTGGCGACTGAGCCACACTGACAGTTTGAATAGCTAAAAATCGAACCATGAGAGACAGGTCGCCCTTTTTGGGGTAAATGTAGCGAGGGGGTCGCTGGGTTTTGCCCAAAATAGGCGATTGGGTCGCTAAAAAAACCAAAACAGGAGCAATCGGGATCCTGGGAGTAAAGTCGCTCTTTTCGGGCCCAAATGAGGGTTTGGGTCACTCTTTTAGGGGCTAAATGAGGGACTGGGTCACCCTTTTCAGCCTGATATGAGCGACTTGGAACAAAAATTGAAATTTTTTAAAAACAGAGCTGGGAACGACCGACAGTAACAAGTACTGTGGCCGAATAGGCTCGGGTCAGCCTCAAGAGGGCTCGACTGGAAATGTAAATGACAGAAACAACGATCTAAACTAGAAATAAACTAGGTCAATAGAAATATGAAGATAAACTGTAAAAACCCAAGGATCCTTTGGGATCAACCTGGTATGGTCGCCAAACTATAGTTGGGCTTTTTCCCTAGCTACGTGTAGAAATGACTACCTTCCGTCTATAGGACGGAACGATAGGGTCTCTGTGGATGGAAGAGAAAACCTCCAGGAAAGGGTTAGTGAACCAAGCAAAACCTGCAGCACACTGTTAATGGAGGACCTGCAAAACAATGTGAGAAAACCACCCGCAAATAAAACAATCTACAAAACTAAGCTACTGATAAGAAACACACATTATACCTTCTGGTTTTGATGAAATGGGCCACCATGCCCTAGCAGGAAACTACCTCTCTATGGAATGGGATTTGGTTAATGGAGCAAGTGAGCAAGAGGTGTGAATGGATTTAGGGAAATGGGTCTCACGGCACTCACACGGGAAGAGTAATGGTAGGCAAATGAGGAGTGTTTTGAGAGTGACCCCCACCCTTGTATTTATAGCTTTTTCTGAGTTTTTAGGGTTTTAAGCCCTTGGTCAAGGATTTAGCCCCTTTTTTGGACTTTAGCCCCTTTTCATCCATTCTTTAGCTCCTTTAGGGTTTTAAAGCTCCTTTTAGGGGTTTTAGCCCCTTTTTGGAGGTTTTAACCCCTTTGAGACCTATTTAGGCTCTTATATGGGTTTTAATCCCTTTTTGGTGTTTTTTAGCCTTTACAATGGTGTGGGGGTCAATGAGGGTAGTGAAATAGATGTCTTTGTGTGGTGTAGGTCATGTAGAGCTAATCGGGTAATTTTTTGGGTTAACAATCATTATAAAAACATGAGTCTTTCTCAAAACGATAAATCTCACACAAAGGTGTTAGAAAGGTTTTCACATGACCTAACAAACCAATGAAACAATGACATCTATCATCATTTAAGTGGTTTGGTCTGCGATTTCATTTTAGAATCCCATCATCAAGCACCATACCAGTCACACCAAGCATGTTGTGTGCAAGAAGGGCCATGGTCGATGTCATCAAGATGAAAAGAGTGGTTGCACTTATGTGAAAGGAAGCAAATGCGTGAAATATCCTTTCTACAATAATCAAATAAAGAAGAATTTGTAGAGATTTAAGTAAACAAAATTGCATCAATAAGAAAATGAGAAACTTATATCAATTAGATAATTATTTGTAGGGAAAACCATTCCAAGAGAAAAGACCCACACTCCAAAGCAAACCCAAACGTATTAATCAACAACTAATGAATGGTTACAATACATTATAGAGTAGATATGCTCTCAATATGAGTGTTTAGCAGCATCACCATTTTGTATAAAGTTTGGTAGCATAATGATGAGTTAAAAACTCATGTACCTTGTTTCCTCCAACCCCAACACTGAATAAATAGGAAAATATGAAAAACCATAAATTGTTTATGGTTTTACAATTCTATGTGCTCAAAACTACCAATAATCATTTACCCAACTACTATTTGTAACGTCCCCGACCCTTCGACCGGTGAAGAGGACGCTACCATAACACTATCTACCCGGGCATTTAGCCCCGTAAAACGTAAAATAAAATGCATTGAACCAAGATACACAGATGCATAAAGAATTAACATTCAATGGAAGCAATTACATTTAATTCAAGCATTCAACACATTTTAACATGTTCATTGTAATTCATATAAACAATACAGTTGCACAGGTGATTACATAGGAATACTTATCTTCGAATGAAGCTTCCCGCAACCAGCTATGCCGTTGCAACGTTCCACCCAACCATAGGCCAGTGTGCTCCTTAATCTCTTAGCAACACCTCCACCCCCGAGCTGGGCATGATTCCCCAAGGAAAAAGGAAACTAAGCAGGCTCACACATAGCCAAGGATACCACAAAATTCAGCCAAATCAATGAGTTGGGTTTATTAGGTTATCAAGAGATGAAAGCACTGTCTGCCAAGCTAGTGGGCTCACTGAAGAGCTAAGGATTCCTGCACCAGAGCTAGCTTAACTCCTAAGACATCCACACACACCCAACACAAGGGATCATTCCCTTCTCTGTTGCACAGTCCCTCAGGACATGACTTCCCTTCTAGTGTTATTCAAGGGGTGTAGAGAAGAGTGTCATTCCTCTAGCTCTGTCTATGAGGCTCCTGCACAACACCAGGTTTGTTAATCAGACTCCTTTCCACTCTTACCCAGTCCAAAGACCAATTGCATACACAGCAATATACATAACTTCTGGGTTTGGGAAAATAGTTTGGCCACAAAATCAATTGCCACGGTGGGTGAAAACAACCCAAATCCCAGGGACGTTTTGGCCCTAACATGGCAAAAAACGAAATCAATATGCAATAATTACATATAAGAAACCCAAAAACGGATTTACAGACGGACAAAAACACCAAGGAGAGAAATATGATCTCAACAATCATTTAATGACTTCCTAGGGCCAAAATTGATCTCTGCAAAAAACCCAATTTGTGTTTTTGATTTTTGAAGACATCTATGGCAATACGAGAGCCCAAAATGACTGTTATGAAACCCAAAAATGGATTTCTACCTTTTGGCCACTCAACAAGGTAAAAACGGTTCCCAGCCATGGAAGAATCCATGAAAATGCAGTAAAAACGTAAATCTCTTACCCACGTACTGAACAATGCCAAAACGAATTTCTGGGCATGCAAAAATGAGGAAAAAGAGCAAAAATGTGAATGATAACACACAGGAAACTTCAGCTGCATGAAGGAAGCCAACGTGAAGGAAAATGGGTGAGGAAAATGGAAGTAATGGGTGAGTAATGGCTTGGGCATACATTCCCAAGCATTTACTTTCCCCACAAGTCAGAAAAAGCGTTTTCCAAAATCTGATGACTTCTTCCATTCCAATTTCTAACTGCCATACTCTTCCCCATTACCATGCATTAACTAACTCAACCATATTTTGAAGAATTAAATGATCGGGCACAAAAGACAAAATGGGTAGTTGAGGGTTTGATGGGTTCTCCCTTTGACATTTGGCTTTTCCCCATTGGCCCCCAAAGGTTAAATATTCCCCCCTCCTTATCCTTAGGAAAATCATGCCCCCATCTCATTATTTGTTGCATAGACATAGTTGGTTGTGGGTTTTTAATTAAATTGCATATTTACATGATGCGCAAAATTATAATGTGCCGGCTAGCATGAAATATACCTTCGGCAATGATTTTAATCGCCGAAACATAAAAGGATAAATCGATGGTGGGGCTTTTTCCTTTAGCTCCACACCACGATTAATTACACTATATACATCATATACATTTTAATGCAAACGGGGTCAAAACTGGGGTGTTACATTCCCCTCCCCCTTCAATAGCACTGTCCTCAGTGCTTTACAAAATTGAACAAAATGCTACACTGGTACTACCTCAGTGCTCCGCAGAATTGAACAAAAATGGGTGTGTCAATCGCATGGCATCCTCCAGTTCCCATGTAGCCTCTTAAGGACTGTAGTGCTCGCATTGCACCTTTACCTGCCCTATGGCTCGGTTTCGGAGCATTGTGACCTTCATGTCGAGGATGCGCATTGGCTCGATTTGGAACTCTCCCTCGGGTTCCACCTGAATCACATCCCAATTTATCACATGGTTAGGATCATGTACAAATTTCTTAAGCAAAGAAACATGAAAAACATTATGACCTCTAGTGCTAGCAGGCAATGCAAGTCTATATGCAACTGGCCCTATTCTTTCAAGCACTTCAAATGACCCATAATATCTAGGTGACAACTTGGCACAACTTCCAAGCTTCAAGGAACTCTTCTTTGCCCTCACTTTGAGGTAAACATGATCCCCTACACAGAACTCTCTGTTCACCCTATGCTTATCTGCATAGATTTTCTATCTATCCTAAGCTGCTTTCAGATTCTGCATGATCCTTACAACCTCTTGCTCCATCTCCTTGAGCAATTCGGGACCAAGCACAACACTGTTCACTGGATTATCCCAAGTCACTGGTGTCCTACACCTTTTGCCATACAAAGCTTCATACAGACTCATCCCCAAGGATGCTTGTTGTCCATTGTTATAAGCAAATTCTACCAAGTGTAAATAATATTCCCACTTGGTTGGTTTATCCATCACATACATGCGAAGCATGTCTTCAAGCACCTGATTAACTCTTTCTTTCTATCCATCTGTCTGAGGATGGTAGGCAGTGCTGAAGTTCATCTTTGTACCCAAATCTGCAAACAACCCCTTCCAAAAATTGGAAGTGAACTTGACATCTCTGTCAGAGACTATTGCCTTAGGCAATCCATGCAATTTGAAAATCTCTTTCATGAAGATCTTTGCAATGTCATCAATCTTATGCGTAGACTTAACTGGTATAAAATGTGTTGCCTTTGTCAACTTGTCTACCACAACCATGCTGGAATCATCTTGTCTCCAAGTCATTGGCAATCCTGTAATGAAATCCATGGAAATAACTTCCCATTTCCATTCTGGCACTGACAAAGGTTGCAACAAACCTGTTGGGTGTTGATGCTCAACCTTTACCTACTAACATTTCATGCACCTTGAAATATATTCAGCCACATCCTTTTTCGTTCCTGGCCAAAAGTACTGCTTTCTGGTTGTAGCAATTGTCTTTTGATATCCTGGGTGACCAGAATATGGAGCTTGATCGATTTCATCCATAACAACTCTCCTCGACTCTGCTACATTTGGAATATAAATTCTTCCTTTATAAGTAAGAAGTCCATCTTCTTCCAATTTATATCCCTCATACCTCTTCTCAAGACTTTGCTGCTGCAATTTGTCTTTTACTTGCTCATATAATTCATCTCTAGCAGTATGGTTAACAATCTGCTGCCTCAAATCTGATTGGCAGATACTAAGAGATGCCACATGCATTTCCTACACCTTCCTGCTGAGCGCATCAACTACCTTATTCTCTTTTCCCTTTATGTGCTTAATTTCAAAATCAAACTCACATAAAAAATCTAGCCATCTCGCTTGCCTAGCATTCAGAGTAGGTTGATCAAACAAATACTTCAGACCGCAATGGTCTGTCCTTAGCTCAAATATTCTACCCATCAAGTAATGCCTCCACATCTTGAGAGCATGTACTATGGTTGCAAGCTCTAGATCATGAGTGGCATAGTTTTTTCTCATGTTCCTTCAACTTTCTTGATTCATAACATATCACGTGGCTGTCTTGCATAAGGACTCCTCCAAGCCCTTGTTCGCATGCATCGGTACATACCACAAAATCTTTCTCTAGGTCTGCAACCTTCAATACCGGTGCACTGGTGAGAAGGTTCTTCAACTGCTGGAAGCTTTCTTCACACCTCAATGTCCATTCAAATTTTATCCCCTTCTTTTGCAAAGAAGTGATGGCATGTGCAACTTTGGAGAATCCTTCAATGAATCTCCGGTAGTATCCTACAAGTCGCATAAAAGATCTTACATTTGTCACATTTGTTAGAGTAGGCCAATTCATAATGGCTTCAATCTTTTTAGGGTCCACATATATACCCTCTTCTGAGATAATGTGACCCAAATACTAAATTCTATCTCTATAGAAGTCACACTTGCTCAGCTTTGCATATAGTTGATGCTCCCTTAGCAATTGCAATGTCAATCTCAGATGCTCTTCATGGTCTTGCTCATTCTTAGAATAAATAAGGATGTCATCAAGGAAAACAAGAACAAACTTGTCCAAATACCTACTGAAGACACTGTTCATAAGGCACATAAATGTAGTTGGTGCATTTGTGAGACCAAATGGTACCACTACAAACTCATAATGTCCATACCTTATTCTGAAGGCTGTCTTATGAATGTCTTCATCCTTGATTCTCACCTGGTGGTAACCAGACCTCAAATCAATCTTGGAAAATACCTTTTCTCCTCTCATTTGATCAAAGAGGTCATCAATCCTAGTCAAAGGATATTTATTCTTCATAGTGACTTTGTTCAGCTGTCTGTAATCAATACACAACCTGAGTGTACCATCTTTCTTCTTTACAAACAGAATTGGTGCTCCCCAAGGAGACACACTCGACTTGATATACTTCTTCTCCAACAACTCTTGTAGTTGCATCTTCAGCTCTCACATTTATGGTGTACTCATCCTGTAGGGTGTCTTGGACACTGGTGCTGCTCCTGGCACAAGTTCAATTGTGAAATCAATGTCTCTCTTTGGAGGAAGCACTAGAATCTCATTAGGGAACACATCCCTGAATTCCTGCAATACCTGAAAGTCCTCCAACCTAGGAGTTTCATTTTTTGTTGCCTCCAAAATATGAGCTGCATACAATTGACAACCTTTCCTATAGAATTTCTCCAACTGCATTGTTGAAACTTGCCACACAGAAGTCACCTTTGGAATGCCTTTCACAATCCTTGAGTTGCCTTCTTCATCCAAGCACTCAAACACCTTATTATAATAGTCAAGCTTCACTCGATGAGCTTCTAACCAATCCACTCCGATGAGAAAATCATAGGAACCAAGTGGTAGAACATTCAGATCTACACAAGTGACCAATCCATTCATGACCAATGGACATTTCTCCACCACTTCGCTAACCTTTCTCTTAGTTCCAGTGGCTAGCTGAACTAACCAAGATTTTCTCTGCTTTACTTTCTTAAAGGCACAAATATCCACTACTCTAGGGGTAATGTAACTATGAGTAGAACCAGGGTCAATCAAAATAGAAATAGATTGCTCAACAATCTTACCTGTAACTTCAACCACAGTTGATTGGTGATCTTCCTAGCGGTCCTCTAGTGCGGCATAAATCCTAGGGACAACCCTTGCTACTTGACCCACTATTTCTGCTTCTTGAATGTTGTAAGCTGGCCTTGTATTCTCATTCTTGAGTGGATAATTCCTATGCATGTGGGGTCCTCCACGTTTCCAACATTGGAGAGGTTCTATGTTTTGCTGTGGATCTCTTGGTTTCTCTCCCATCACTCTGGTTGGATGCTTCTCGGCTTGTGATGGTTGCTTCTGCTGATTCTTGAAGTTAGAGGGTTTCAAACCTTTCTTCCTTTGGTCACATTTCTCATTCCTTTTGTCCTTCCATGTCTTATGATAATCAGTTTTACCTTTGCTTTGCTCATAGCAATACTTGGCCTTCCTTATTGCCTCTTCAATAGTTCTAGGTTCATAAAACTCAATTCTATCTTTGTAAGACTGAGGCAATCCACTCAGGAAACGTTGGATCTTCACTTTTTCATCTTTGATGTACCTAACATATCTTAATAGTCCCAAGAACTTATTTGCATACTCTTCCATGGTCTGCTGTCCCAATCTCAACTCATGGAATTCTTTAATCTTATCATCATAGTACCTATCAGAGAGGTACTTCTGCTTGAAGTATTTCTTGAATTGTTTCTACACAATTCTTCTTTCATTAACCTTCTTTACTTGTCTGTGGTGTTCCCACCATATGGATGCTCTTCCATTCAAATTGAATATAGCTACCCTTGCTTTCATATTTCCGGAGTAGTCTTGAACTTGGAAATACTTCCTCATCCCAAGAAGCCAAGCCTCAACTTCTTGACCAATCTTGACCTCACCATTAAAAGTAGGAGGCCTTGCCTTTTTGAATTCATCTCGTGAATTGTTCTTGTAACGTCTCCTCCTCTTATTCCTATAGGATGGAGAGCTTGAATCCCCACTAAGTTTTTCAGAATCAGATGACCCACTGGTAATCCATTTTGGAGTATTCCTTTTGTCCCTGGAAGCCCTCTTGGAGACATGGGACCTTTTACGGGAATCTCCCCTGGTGCTACTCTTGCTTCTTTCTGGATTACCTTTCTAATGTCCAGAATTTATCTGTCCCTAGATATCTTTCAAACTCTGCAACATAGCTGCATTTATCTGATTTTGATCTTCTTGAGCCTTAAGCATCCTTTCATTGTCTTCTTTGCAACTTTGCAAATCCACCCTTAGGCTCCTCATGGTGGCTTCAAAATCTAGGGGAGTATCTTGAAATCTTCTCCCATTGGACTCTGTCTCGTCATTCCCAACTCTAATATTTTCTCCCATAGCATCTTCCTCAGACTCATAGGGATCCTGTGCATCATTCATGTCATCGATCCTCATCTTGGCCCAACCAAGAATGAATTTTTGAAAACTGCTTTATGCGGAATATTGACTCTGAAGGTGACTATAGTTTTGGACAATGTGTTAATAAACACAACTGGTAGTTGCATAACAATATCATGAGTTCATAATTACTTACCTGCATTTGGAAAATACTATATTGACAACTTTGTCAAAACACGTAATTTTCTTTTCACCAAGAACAACGGTCTTAGGGGGACAAAAGGGGTCAAGGGGGCTTGGCCCCTTGTGGCTTTGCCCTCGTTTTTGTTGTTGTTGTAAATATTTGATTTTTGTGCAATATGGTGCATAAGATCGCTACCATTTTTCTCCTTTTCAACACCTATAATTCCACTGAAAAATTGCTAAAATCTGCTGAAAAATCCCACTGAAAAACTTAGATTTTTCCATCTGATCGGATCCCTTCCCAACTAGTCATCCGATGTATCAGTTCACTCTTCCTCTATCTTCCGATGCCATATCGGGTCAATATTCCTCTGTCATCCGATACCATATCGGGTCGATCTTCCTCTATCTTCCGATGCATCGGCTCAATATTCCTCTGTCTTCCGACGCATCGGCTCGATCTTCCTTTGTCTTCCAACGCATCAGTTGATCAATCTTTTGTTCTTTTCTGAGATGCTTCGGAGGGCTTCACCCGAGAGCCATCGGAAAAAAATTTCTGAGATTTCCTATACTTATAATAATTTGCAAATTTTTCCTCTCCTCTTCCTCTCTCTGCCACCGTGTTGACTCCCTTCCGACAAGCCTTGTTGATACCTCGGCTCTGCCTAGCCGAGACCCTCGGCTCCTCCCAGCCGAGACCTTCGGCTTTACCTAACCGAGACCTCCGACTCCTTCGACTCCTCCCAGCCGAGACCTTTGAAAAAATTTCAAACTTAGACAATTTTTCAAAATTTCTCTCCTCTTGGTTTCTTTACTAGATGGACTCAGCTTAAGTCCTCAGACGTATCGGATGGACTTCATCCTAAGTCATCCGACGTATCGGATGGACTTCAGCCTAAGTCATCCGATATTTCCCATACTTAGAATTTTTTTTTGAAAATTTGAAAATTCTCCCCGATTTTTACATTTTTCCTCTGTTGGGCAGAGGGTAACCTGCCTCTATCACTGCTTCTTCATGGCCCATTGACGCCCATGCTGCAACAAAGCTCTAATACCATACCGTAACGTCCCCGACCTTCCGACCGACGAAGAGGACACTACCATAACAGTATCTACCCGAGCATTTAGTCCCATAAAATGCATTGAACGAAGATACACATATGCATAAAGAATTAACATTCAGCGGAAGCAATTACATTTAATTCAAGCATTCAACACATTTCAACATGTTCATCATAATTCATATAAACAATACAGTTGCATGGGTGATTACACATGAATACTTATCTTCGAATGAAGCTTCCTGCAACCAGCTATGTCGCTGCAACGTTCCACCCAACCATAGGCCAGTGTGCTCCTTAATCTCTCAACAACATCGCCACCCTCGAGCTGGGCATGATTCCCCAAGGAAAAAGGAAACTAAGCAGGCTCACACATAGCCAAGGATACCACAAAATTCAGCCAAATCAACGAGTTGGGTTTATCAGGTTATCAACAGATGGAAGCACTGTCTGCTAAGCTAGTGGGTTCACTGAAGAGCTAAGGATGCCTCACCAAAACTAGCTTGACTCCTAATACATGCACACACACCCAACACAAGGGATCATTCCCTTCTGTGTTGCACAGTCCCTCAGGACATGACTTACCTTCTAGTGCTATTCAAGGGGTGTAGAGAAGAGAGTCATTTCTCTAGCTCTGTCTATGAGGCTCCTGCACAAAACTGGGTTTGTCAAGCAGATTCCTTTCCACTCTTACCCAATCCAAAGACCAATTGCATACACAACAATACACACAACTTCTGGGTTTGGGAAAACAGTTCGGCCACAAAATCAATTGCCATGGTGGGTGAAAACAACCCAATAACAACAACCCGAATCCTAGGGATGTTTTGGCCCTAACGTGGCCAAAAATGAAATCAGTACGCAATAATTACAGACAGGACAAAAACACCAAGGAGAGAAATATGATCTCAACAATCATTTAATGACTTCCTAGGGCCAAAATCAACCTCTGCAAAAAACTCAATTTGTGTTTTTGATTTCTGAAGACATCTATGGCAATACAGGAGCCCAAAGCGACTGTTATGAAACCCAAAAACGGATTTCTTGCTTCTTGGCCACTTGGCAAGGTAAAAACGGTTCCCATCCATGGAAGAATCCATGAAAATACAGGAAAAACGTAAATCTCCTTGGCCACGTACTGAACAATGGCAATACGAATTTCTGGGCATGCAAAAATAAGGAAAAAGAGCAAAAACGTGAATGATAACACACAAGAAACTTCAGTTGCATGAAGGAAGCCAACGTGAAGGAGAATGGGTGAGTAATGGCTTGGGCATGCATTCCCAAGCATTTACTTGCCCCAGAAGTTAGAAATTTTTTTTTCAAAATCTGATGACTTCTTCCATTCGAATTTCTGACTGCCATACTCTTCCCCATTCTCATGCATTAACTAACTCAACCATATTTTGGAAGAATTAAATGATTGAGCACAAATGACAAAATGGGTAGTTGAGGGTTTGATGGGTTCTCCCTTTGACATTTGGATTTTCCCCATTGGCCCCCAAAGGTTAAATATTTCCCCCTCCTTATCCTTAGGAAAATCATGCCCCCATCTCATTATTTGTTGCATAGACATAGCCGGTTGTGGGTTTTTAATTAAATTGCATATATACATGATGCCCAAAATTATAATGTGTCGGCTAGCACGAAATATACCTTCGGCAACGATTTTAATCGCCGGAACATAAAAGGATAAATCAATGGTGGGGATTTTCCTTTAGCTCCACACCACGATTAATTACAATATATACATCATATACATTTTAATGGAAACGAGGTCAAAACCAGGGTGTTACACTATTTCTTAGCATTCATTGCATGTTAGTGATTTTCACTTATTCTTTGCCATTATTTGGTAGTTATTTCGTGCCATTGCATAACATTTTACTCTCTACTGCTAACTTTTCATATGCTTAGCTAATACATCAGTATTTCATTTCATTTTCATAACAAAAGCATATAAGCAGGATCACTGAAAGAAACAGTATCACAAGAACAACACAGATTTATCCAGGGAAAACCCTAAAGGGAAAAAACCTAACAAAAGCTTCCTCAATATAGATTCCCAAAAAGATAAAAGGTAAAATCAACAAGGAGACCAAAGCCTGATCCTCCTCCTTCTCCAGCTACTTCTCTCCCTCCAATAATGCGCTACACAAGTGAGAGTGTGTGCTCCAAATGAGGAGCGCTACACCTCTATTTATATTCATCCGTTCACTTTAATTAACCCATCCGACATGTAGGCTCGAGTTAATCATGTAGGCTTGAGTTATACATGTAGGCTCAAGTAACCACACTGGGGTGCTAATGACCCACCTTTACAATTAGAGGGGACTACCTCATGACTCTTATTAGTTCTTCCGATTAGAAGCATCGGGGTACAAAGTAATACAAGTGGTTCTCCTGGTAGGACCATCGAGGACCACAAAAAGATACATATAGAATATTCTTCAAAGTTACAATATTTCAACACTCCCCCTTAACGAGAAGGGTATTCTACAAAAACATCAACAACAACAATAATAGGAGAGAGAGAGAGCATCATCAACATCATCATGGTGACACATCTATAAATCATTGGAAGCTTTTCAACATCATGTAGTCTTCATCTTCAATCTTCAGTTTTCAGCAACAGCAACACCTTGACTGCTTCGATCAGCAACATCTTTGACCTTTCGATCAATAGCAACATCTTCAACACTTTGACCTTTCGATCAACAACACCATCTTCATCACTTTGACCTTTCAATCAGCAACAACATCTTCAACATTTTGACATTTCGATCAGCAACAACATCATCATCATATTGACATTTCGATCAGCAACAACATCATCTTCATATTCTGGTCTTTCGATCAACAACATTAGCAACATCATCATCATACTTTGAACTTTTGAACAACAACATCATCATCATCATACTCTGATCTTTTGATCAATACATCATCATAATCATACTCTGATCTTTCGATCAGTACATCATCATCATCAACAACAACCTACAATCCACAACACGAAGATGAAAGTCTTCGGATCACTTTTGGACCTAAGTCCAGGGATGATACAATCCTACCACATTCTCGACAACCGAAGTCACTAGATTGATTACGGGATAATCAGTCACTATCACTTTAGGACTAGGTCCAAGGATGATGCAATCCTACCGCATTCTCGACAACCGAAGTCACTGGATTGATTACGGGATAATCAGTCCCTATCACTTTAGGACTAGGTCCAAGGATGATGCAATCCTACCACATTCTCGGGGACCAAAGCCTCCAGATACCTTTCTGAACCAAAGTTCAAGGATGATGCAATCCTGCCACATTCTCAGGGACTAAAGCCTCCGGATACCTTTATGAACTGAAGTTCAAGGATGATGCAATCCTGCCACATTCTCGGGGACCGAAGCCTCTGGATACCTTTCTGAACCGAAGTTCAAGGATGATGCAATCCTGCCACATTCT
>LPNX010786432.1:638313-698433 GCA_001517045.1 Pseudotsuga menziesii
TGAAGACGAGGTCACCAGATCACTTTAGGGAAAGTGCCCAGGGATGGTACAATCCCACTACATTCTCGAGGACCGAAGTCACCGGATCTATTCTGGACAGATGTCCCAGGATGATACAATCCCTCTTCATTCTCAAGGACCGAGGTCACTGGATCACTTTAGGGCAAGTGCTCAGGGATGATACAATCCCACTGCAACATCACTACTCCCCCTTTCGTGGAAGGTCTTTCCAAACAACACCAACCTTGTCCCGAAAGTGTTCAAACTTTACTCGAGACAGAGGCTTCGTCAGCACATCAACAACTTGTTCATCAGTACTCAGATACTGGAGCTTTATGGCTCCCTTCTGCATCATATCTCGAATATAGAAATACTTGATTTCTATGTGCTTCGATCTATCGTGGAATACTAGGTTCTCTGTCATCTTTATACAACTTTGATTATCACATAGAATCACGGTAGTGTCCAACTCTAGGTTGAATAATCCTGACTTCATATTTCGAAGCCATATGGCTTCACAACTAGCAGAGCAAGCTGCTATATATTCTGCTTTAGCTGAGCTTAGAGCAACACTAGACTGCTTTCTGCTAAACCATGAAATCATAGCAGATCCCAGACTATAACATCCACATGAAGTGCTTTTTTCTGTCTGAGATACTTCCAACCCAATCTACATCTGTGTAGCCATACAATATATACTCATGGCTACCATCATAGTATAGACCAAAGTCTATAGTCCCTTTCAGATGTCTCATCACATGTTTTGCAGCTACTAAGTGAACCTGTCTTGGTTGAACAAGAAATTGACTCAAGGTGTTCACAGCAAAACAAATGTCTGGTCTAGTATTTGTTAAATACATCAATGACCCAATGATTTGTCTGTAGTGAGTCACATCCACTAATTCTGATGGGTCATCAGCTAACAACTTCAGTTTGGAGTCCATGGGTGTGGCCATGGCTTTGCATTCCAACATATTCAATCTCTTTAATATCTCTACCGTATACTTTCCCTGGTTGAGAAATATTCCTTCTGAACTTTGCCATACTTCTAGACCTAGGAAATAATGCATTAACCCAAGGTCTTTCATTTCAAATTCTTCTGCTAGTTTCTTCTTGCTTTCCATAATCTGTTTCTCATTCCCTGTCAAGAATAAGTCATCCACATATAACAGCAGGATGACAGGTTCATCTTTTACAACCTTAAGATAAAGGTTAGGATTAGCTTTACTCTTGGTGAAGCCCATGCTTGACAAGAAACTGTCTATCCTTTCATACCAAGCTCGAGGAGCTTGTTTCAGGCCTTACAAGGCCTTCATCAACTTGCATATGTGAGTATGTCTATCTTCAACTTCAAATCCTTGTAGTTGTTCTATGTATACTTCTTCTTCAATCACACCATTCAGAAAAGTTGTTTTCACATCCATCTGGTGTAAGTCCCACTTCATCATAGATGTAAGTGCCATGATAGCTCTAATAGAAGTATACCATGCTACTGGGGCAAATGTTTCTTCATAATCAATTCCCTCTTTCTGAGAGAATCCTCTGGCCACAAATCTTGCTTTATACTTCTCGATACTTTCGTCAGTTGCATGCTTTATTTTGAATATCCATTTGGAGGATACTATACTCTTTCCTTCTGGTTTGGGAACTATATCCCATACATCATTCTTCATTATTGACTGGTATTCTTCAGTCATTTCTTCTACCCATTCTTTCTTCTGTACAACTTCTTCATGGCTTGTAGGTTCTTGATCTACAAGACCACACATCAAGGCTGCATAATTGGAAAAAGTCTTAGGCTTCTTTCTTTCCCTTGTGGAGCCTTCAGGAGCTCCATATCTTTCTGCCTCTCGTATAATTTCTCTTGTCCAAGCAGGTTTTCTCTTTCTTGACATCTCCATCATGGGAGGTTCTTATGGTTATGCTAAGTCATGTTCTTCAGGGAGACATGTAGTTTCTTTATTTCTGGGAGATGTCCTTTCTTCATACACTTCTTCATGTTGACACTTCCTAGATCTCTTGAGGGCCGTCTCTTCATCAAATGTCACATCTCGACTGATTTTTATGTGATGGAATCCAGGAATATAGATTCTGAATGCTTTGGATACTTCACAATATCCAACAAATATCCCCTTCTTTCTAGAAGGGTCTAACTTGGTTCTTTTCTCTTTTGGTATATGAATATATAATGGACAACCAAATATCTTGAGGTGACTTACCTCATGCTTCTTTCCTGTGAACATCTATTATGGAGTCTTGAACCCAAGAGCACTCTGAGATATTCTATTCTGCACATACACATCGGTTCTTGCTGCTTCTGCCCATAGATGCATTGGAAGATCTTGATCATATATCATTGTCTTCACTGCCTCCATGATGTTTCTGTTCTTTCTTTCCGCAACCCCATTCTGTTGAGGATTGTAGGGAGTAGTTAGTTCCCTCTTGATTCTGACATCTTTGCAAAAAGCCTCAAACTCTTTTGAGGTATATTCTCCTCCATTGTCTGATTGGAGTGTCTTTATTTTCTTGTATGAAAGATTCGCAATCAAGGCTTTGAACTCCTTGAATTTCTCAAACACTTCACTCTTTGCTTTCAAGAAGTATATCCAAGTCTTTCTTGAAAAGTCATCAATGAATGTGATATAATATTCAAATCCACTTAAGGATGTAGAATACATTGGACCACATACATTTGAATGAATCAATTCCAACGTACCTTTTGTTTTAGTTTCACTCTTCGGAAATGGATTCTTGATGTTCTTTCCCTTCGCACATCCTTTGCAAATGCCTTCATGCTTGTTCTTCATATCTGGTAATCCCGTCACTACTTTGTTCACATGAGGTAGAGCCTTGTAGTTGATGTGGGTAAGCCTTCTATGCCACAGTTCACTAGGGTCAATGGACTCATGAACAAAGGTTGTTTCTGAGCGCCCTTTGAGTTTACACAAGCCTCCTTCTTCTTCACCAATGATTATTGCATCTTCAATATTCTTTCCTTTGGGCCACATGAGTACTTGGCCATCTATGAAAGCAACTCTGAATCCTTTCTTATCTAAAGCTGAGATAGAAAGTAAGTTCTTCTTTAAACCAGGTACATATAATACATCTTTCATCTTTAGAGGATTACCTGAATCAAGTTTGTAGCTTGCTTCACCAACTCCTTTGATCGGATATTGATAGTCATCTCCTAGGGATACTTTCTGAGGAGAGATTCTTTCTTCAAGTTTGGACAGAGTTTTCTTTTGTCCCATCATGTGCTTTGAAGCACCACTATCAATAAGCCAAGTGTCTTCTCTAGGTGTTATAGATCTAGAGAGTGCAGAGAATAGTACATACTCTTCTGCATATTCTTCTCTTGCTTGCTTTCTTGGAGGTCCTTCTTCTTCTTCTTCTTCTTCTTCTTCATCTTAATCTTCTGCTAGATGAGCATGATATATTTTGTTGTTGTTGATCCTCTTCTTATATTCTTGCTTCTTTATAGGACAATTTTGGGCAATGTGTCCTATCTTATCACAATGAAAACATTGAAAGCCAGAGTAGTCTTTATCTGGATGATTTTCCCTTCTTCTTTGGATTCTTCTGGGAGGTTGAGACTCCTTGAAGTTTCTTCTCTTGAAGTTAGATTGACTTCTTCTTCTCTTGGTGTGAGTGGCTAGGGCTTGATCATCTTCCTTTATTAAGGCTTCTCTGTTTGCCACTCTAGTCTCTTCTTGAATGCAGTCTTCCCATACTACTTCAAACATCGTGCTTTCTTTTCTGGCACACATCATCTGGATGAAGGATTCCCAGGGTCTAGTGAGACCATTGAGAGCAGTCATAACCAATTCATCTTCATCAAGCTTATCTCCAACAACTTCTAGTTGCTCTTTGATCTGAGAAACCCTTGTGAAGTAGTCTTGGATGGATTCTCCATGACTCATCTTGGTACTCTTCAGTTGAGCTCTTAGATTCATCTTCCTGTTGATGTTTCTTCCCTCATACATTCTGGAAAGGGCATCATACATTTCTTTTAGAGTCTTCTTGGATGACACTTGAGGGATCAAGTGATCCTTGATGGAGTCAATAATAATCCTTTGTAATCTAATCATATCCTTTATGTGCTTCTCCTTGGCTTCAGCTTCTTCAGGTTCTGAAACTTCTTCTTTGACATACTTATCAAGATCATTCTTGGAGAATGAGACCAATCCTGTATTTCCATGCTCGAAAATTCTCTATGCCTTCTAGCTTGTCCTCAAGCTTAGTGCTTGGGGCCATCTTGTTAGAAAATCACAAAAAATTGAAATTTTGCAGAATGAGAAACTGACCTTACTAGGAGATGCGCTTGAATGAGGTGAGTTTACTGGTGTGCTTGGATTCTGGAGATTTCAATTCTTCACCTTCCAAATTAGACTTGCAAGAGTAAGCTTTTGCAATTTTCTGGTATAGCTGTCAAACTAGGGTTTGACTTTTCCGGAGACTCACACATCCAAAAACTGTGATTCCAAGCTCAAAAGATGCGCTCTGGGAGGGCGCAACTTTCCATGCAATCAGTTTTTTGAAACTCAAAATTTTTCTCGAAACCCTAATTTCTTTCGGGGAGAGAGAGAGGGCTATTTTGCCTTGTGAAAGCTGTCCTATTCACGTTGGCTTTGATACCATGTTAATTTTTCATATGCTTAGCTAATACATCAGTATTTCATTTCATTTTCATAACAAAAGCATATAAGCAGGATCACTGAAAGAAACAGTATCACAAGAACAACACAGATTTATCCTGGGAAAACCCTAAAGGGAAAAAACCCAGCAAAAGCTTCCTCAATATAGATGCCCAAAAAGATAAAAGGTAAAACCAACAAGGAGATCAAAGCATGATCCTCCTCCTTCTCCAGCTACTTCTCTCTCTCCAATAATGCACTACACAAGTGAGAGTGTGTGCTCCAAATGAGGAGCGCTACACCTCTATTTATATTCATCCATTCACTTTAATTAACCCATCCGACATGTAGGCTCGAGTTAATCATGTAGGCTTGAGTTACACATGTAGGCTCAAGTAACCACACTGGGGTGCTAATGACCCACCTTTACAATTAGAGGGGACTACCTCATGACTCTTATTAGTTCTTCCGATTAGAAGCATCGGGGCACAAAGTAATACAAGTGGTTCTCCCGGTAGGACCATCGAGGACCACAAAAAGATACATATAGAATATTATTTGAAGTTACAATATTTCAACATCTACTACAAATCAACAATCCTTACCTACTTAGCTACAATATTACGAGGTGTATGACACACCTATTCGAATATTTTCCCACTTATCATATACTTGCAATTGTATAAGGGAGAATTCATCAAATTGCTAGCTAATTGTAAGGGGCACAAGGCCTATAGACTCACAACAACACCTGAATTTACCAATGCTCATTGGTTTCATTAATGCATCAACAACATTTTCCAAAGTGTTAACATTCTTTGGTATCACCTTTCCATCTTATACCATGTTTCAAGCAAAATGATGTTGGATATCAATATGCTTTGTTTTTTAATGAAAAGTTGGATTCTTAGCTAGACAAATGGCAGTGTCACTATCACAATGAACAGTAATATCTCTTTGACTTAAAATTACATATTAAAATAGTTTCATAAGCCAAATGGCCTCCTTACAGGAATGAGTATCCACCATATAATCCACCTTTGTAGTGGACAAAGGGACCACAATATGTCACTCACTCATCCAACTCACTACTCTATCAAATAGGAGAAACACATACCCACATGTAGATCTCCTTCTATCTACACCACCTACCCAATCACAATACACATAACCTTGTATGTCCATTAAGTATGGGTCCCATTAAACATTACTATGATAGCAAATAGAATAATCAGAAGTACCTAGGAAATACCTGAAGACCCTCTTCACTGCAACCCAATTTTGAGGCTTAGGGTTAGCCATAAATCAACTCCAACCTCACACTTCTTGGGAAATTCCCGGTCTAATATAGACCATAGCATACATTAAACTACTAATTGCGCTAGCATAAGGAACATAAGCCACATCCTCCATCTTCTAGGTGTTGTAGGACATTGCTTAATTGAAATCTTAGTTCCCACAAAAATTGGAACACTTAGTGGCATGCAATCTACCATGCAAAAATATTGTAGCATAGAGTCCATGTATATGCTCAACCAAAACTTTATATTCACTTTATCTCTCCTTATATCATTCCCAATATATATTTTTCATCTGCCACATCCTTCAAGTAAAATTGTGTTGAAAGTTGAGATTTCAAATCACTAATCACATCCCTATTATTACCAAAAAAAACATAACATCTACATACAAAGTGATAACAAGGAAATGACCACCACCACGTTTGTAATACACATTGATCTATTTTGTATTTCATAAATCCAACTCCCAATCCCAACACAAAGGAATCAAACTTTTGGTACCACATTTTGGGAGGCCGCTTGAGACCATATAAATATTTTTTTAATTTACAACCAATGTCTCTTTACCTTTTTCAATGTAGTGCTCTGACTATGTCATATAAATCCCCCCCTTCAAGAGGTTGTGTGGGAATGTTGTTTTCATATCCATTTATTCTGTTTCTAAATCAAAAGCTAATGCTACGGATAATATAGATCTAATAGATGATAACTTAGCAATTCAGGGAAAATCTCACTAAAGTCTATCCTCTCAACCTAAGAATATTCTTTGCAACCAACATTGCCTTGTACTTTTCAGCATTGTCATCTGAACCAATCTTTCTTCTAGAGATCCATTTACATCCCATAGGTTTCTATCCATTAGGGAATGGTACCAAGTCCCATGTATCATATTTTTTAACTGCATCCATTTCCTCATCCATGGTGAATCTCCATAGCACCTTATCTTCCATCTCCATTGCTTCTTTCATAGTCCTTGGTCCATCAGTGTTAGTAGATAAAGCAAATATACATCTGAAATCAAATGGACTATACTTTTACCTATATGGTTTCCTTCTTTGCTTAGTGGACCTCCTTAAAGTTTCATGTGGAGTTTATTCCTCCTCTTTTGAAGACTTTGAGTCCTCCTCATCAGGTCCATTGTGAACTTCTAGTTCATTTTCTACTTAATTTTTATGCATCCTCGTCCTTGTTCTGCTAGATAGATTCTCAAATTAGAACATGCAATTTGAGGGGTAACACAGTGCATATGTGTCACTTTCGAGGACACTTGAAAGAGAATTTTCTTACAGTTACAGAGTATCGTTTCTTAATTCTTTGTAATAGACCAATATGCAAAGCATGGTTTCTATTGTATATGAGGGAACATCAAATAGAAATTAAACTAATTGTATATAACTAACTATGTTGACATTAGAAGATCTTGTTATATTTGCATCAAATATTGGCTTTCATGGAAGCATTGCTAAGCTCAGATTTATTTATGTCCTGGATGGCATCATTATGTGTCTTATGTGTACTTTGAGTAGTTGATAACTTGTGTTTAAACTTCTTAGCCACTTGAAGTTAGTAGATTTTCTACAAATCTATTGAGCAATAATTGCGTGAATGTGAAATTTAAATTTCTTCCTATAATCTCATTTGTTCAGTGAAGAATCATCTAATTGACTTCAATATCAATTTTTGTTTCACAATAGCATAGATCCTAGCAAAGTGGTCGTATGTTGCTTTTTGTAGTAGTGTATATCTAAGTAGTCTGACATAAAAGATCAACAAGGTGATTCAGAATACCACATTAGGAGACCACTTTAAGCTTTGTTGGTGATTAAATATGGACAACAAAGAAATCAATTTAAGGTAACTAGTGTGGAATATTATCTACATTTGTATCTGAGTTGTTTATTGGATGATAAGGTGCAATGAAAAGTTTTCTTCGTTTGCATTGGTGGTCATGATAAACATAGGAATAAATCACTATTGGTTGTGAGCCTGAATTTTTGTGCTTGACTTTAACAGATGGAAGCAAATTTCTTTGATTATAGCCTTAACCAAAACTTTTGACATGGTAGGAGAGAAAACCAATTTGGTCTCATCACGTATATCAACGAGAATAATAGTTGTTGGATTTGTTGATATTAAGAGTTGAAGTTAGAGTGACTACGTTCAACAAACTTGAAAATCCCACTTAAGAATATAAACTTGAGATAAGGAGGGATGCAATGTGAACATGTCTACTAGAGCATAATATTATGCTTCACAACACAATCCATAATAGTACCTTCTTTCTTAAACAAATTTGGATGGGAAGAACTATGTTGATTATGTGCCTTCCAAGAATGGCATGGTTATGATCATATATTAAAACATCCACTCTCAAATGCAGAGTGTTGTTACATGCGATTTATGCTTCTTATTGATCCTAGAATGTTTGCATGGACATTTTTTGTTTGCTAAGAAATATATGTGCAAGAAACTCAATGACACAAAAGATCATGTCCATTAATATGGTTATAATTTTATTTTAAAGGAATCATATGACGCTCCATTGTGAGTTGAAGCTCATGGACCCTATTTAGAGTCCTTTTCTCATTCCATTTATTGCAATGAAGGATAAGTAAGAAGATTATTACTTATGGAAGTTTTGTCTAGAAATAAGCAACAAGCTGATTGGGCTTGTATTAACATGGAGAAACAAGTTCAAAACCCCCTAAGTTGTGTAGATAAAGCTAACTGCAAGTCCTTGTTGACTTGTTTTATGGCATAGATACACCCCTCATGGGGGGAAGCTTAACCAAAGATTCTATAATTGGCATGTTACTTATTAAACAAAGTTAACAAGTAACATGCCAATTATGTTGAGATGATAATAAATTTTGAATGAGTTTCAAATATGAGCATTAACACTCTAGAATGTAGAGACACACCATTTAACTAGAGGATGATTATGACCTTAACAAGTCTGAATAATAGAGACCATTTTTGCTTGTTCACAAAACTTTCCACGTTGATTTGAGTTATAAGATCTTGGAGCAACAATATGAGGAGGTGATTAACATAAATTTGTTTTTGTGCTTATCTGTAGATAAGGTCACTTGTTTAAATCAAACTCAATTTTATATGATACTGGATAGAAGTAAAATCACAAAGCATATTACAATAATCTAAAAGAGATCATAATAAATATTAATTCTTCATCAACTAAAAAAAATGGAAGTTCATTACTGCTTAGAAGTAACTTATCACAATTCAGTTAGCAGAGATGTATTATTATACTCATTTTGTGATCAATGTGTGACAAAAGATATCAATGATCCAGTAAATAGATTTTGATTATTTTCATATTTCCTTCAAGCATAGGCACATTGTCATTATATTGCTTTACAAATAAGGTTTAATATGCTAATGACATTCCTAACCAAAGAAAATGACCATGAGATCACCAACCATATATGACGTAAATAATATAATCACTAAAAAATATCAACATTTTTTTTATTGTCTCTAACAAAAATGCAGTTCGAAGAGGTGTGCAACATTATGTTGTTGAAGTGTGTTGAATCGAGAACCTACACACACAAGAGCACTATAAAGAAACACTAAGAAACAACCATCTACGATCTAGGGTCTATCACATTTTAGAATTAGCAACGTTAATTTGGTTGGACTACAAAAAATGTGCAGCATGTCCCATAGGGTAAAGCTTAATCCCTATGTGGAGCATTGCTTTAGTGAATTTGAAAATTCCACAAGCAAATTGCATTTATGTCATATACTCTTTTATCCTCCTTATTGAATGCATTCCCATTCATTGTAAGAATTAGTTACATTATGTTTATTGTCCTTATAGGAACCAATTAAGGCAAAGGGGAAATACCATTAAATACCATTAAGTCAATGAGCCTCCATGTGACACAGTTGCTTAAATACCACTATGTAAAAATGTAGGTGTCAAATATCATCGATTAATCTTTTCACAACATGTATATCAAGTTTGTTTGTCTTCTCAACTCTCAACTTCTTTTGTGGTATTTCCTCAATTTTCGCCATGTTAGTGGCCTCGCCATCTAAGGATGGAAAAGATGTACCTTTTGGAAATTTCATGATGGTTGGTCCATCGTTAACTAGAATTACCTTAGTAGAGGCTTCTAAAATTGAATATTTCTCACATGAAATGGTTTCTGAAATAATATTCATGAGCCTGGTTTTTTCCTTAGAACCTGCATTCAGATTGTCTACCAATCCATTTTTTTAAAGTACAATACCTTTAATGTATATGAATTCATTCTTGGCTTGTTATTCAATCTCTTATCTAGGTAGTGAATCACCTTGGACAAATCCTTTTGAAATCGATGAATTGGTCCTATAATTAGGTAGAGTATCATAATATGGAGTAACAACTTCGTGAGCTATCATACCACTGGGTCCAAAAGCAATAGAAAGATTTGTTATGTTCCTTTCACAGTGAGTAGAACCTATATTTTCAAATTCTTTCCGCTTTTCGGCTTCATATTTGTAAGCATATTATTCACCTTGCATAGATGGTTGTCGCAAATTGGAGACAAATCCATTTTGCGATTTTATCCCATCTTTGACAAATGCTAGGTTGCTATTAGGTGTCTGATCATAAAATGCATCGACTGGATTCCTTCTTCGCTTAAGTTTCTTCTTGTTTGGTTGATCCCACGATGCATTTTTATTTTTCATTATGTTTTTTAATTCTTTGAAGAAACATAGCCCCAAATTCCCAGTCTTTTGCCTTTGTTGTGATGTTTTATTATTGGCTTTTCCAATTTATGTGACCCTACAATAACAACTGCAGAAGTTGGATATCCTTTTACAACTTGAGGAAAAATATCATCTTCTTCATAGACAACTTCCACATCCTCTGTTGGAAATTGCAGTGGGGTCTACATGGTTTTATCTTCAGAAAAAAATAGGTAGTGATGCCATATCATCCTCATCACAAAAATATTGTATCGATGCTCAAAATGAAACAATTCGGTCAACAACACCGTAAGCACCTTTGGAGGGTTGTTCAAGGAGATGAAGGGGATGTAATCCCAGGTTGCATTTAGATCCCTCGAATAAATAGGATTCAAAGGGTTGATCAATGATATTAAGTACATAAATAAAATGAAAACAAGAAATAAAATGAAAACAAGATTGAATAAGCTTGATGAAATAAAAGAACACTTTCTAAATAAGAATATTAGTCCATTAAACAAACTCTATGCCCTCTCTAACCATGCATGTATTGATTTTTGACGAAATAATTAATTAATTAATTAATATAAAGAAATAAGTGCAAATTATTTACAAGAAAAACGAATATGTAATATGAAAAAAAAAACTCTTAAAAGTATCTATCAGATGTTACTAAGAAAATGCATTAATAACTAAAACTAATCTCACGCATAGGTAGATTACGCTAGTTGCATGCAACGCAAATAAAGAAATATGCTATTTAGTTTCATTCTTGATTTTTTAAATGCACACTAAAATTAAAGTAAAAAAATGAAGTGATTATTGCCTAATAAAGCAAAAACTTAGCGTTTTGGTCAAGAATGCAAAAATGAAGATATAAATTAAATTTGTTTTATGACTAGGTAGATTTTTAAAACATCTTGAGCGTGTAAAAGGAATCTTCAATTTAACTTAAGTTCATATTTTTTTCATGAAGTTGAAAAAAATGAAACTGATTATCACAATAATATTAATTAATCAACGAGAAACTTGGCATATTAGTTATTTAGTAAAATCAAGCTTAATCAATTTTGCAGATTGTATAATATAATAGACTATGAAAAATAGTACATGACAACTACTTTAGTATGAACAAAAAGATCGTGAGAGAGGCCTACGACTAACAATGAAAAATCAATTTTTTTTATAACTCAAACGGATATTTTTTATTTTTGTGGAAAAACACAGGTCTAACTTGGCAACTGCCAATCAACCAGTTACACAGTTAAGATAGAAATACATCGAAAGGCTAAAGACTGTACAAATTCTTACAGAGAGGAAAAGAAGATCTCATTTAGATAAATGACACCCTATTGAATCACAATTAAGGAATAGGGTGAAAATAACTGGATTCACCGTTGATGTTAAGAAACACTTGAGGCAGCAAGCATGCTTTATTAGCTAAGTCATCTGCGATATTATTAAGATCCCGAAGGATATGAAAAGAAACGACCATGTCAAATTCTTTCAAAACATTTTGAATTCTCAGCAGAGATTTATTCAAGGCAGAGTTATTGAAGTAGTCATTTGAATTTAATGCTTTAATCAACATCTCAGAGTCGCCAAAAAATTGAAGTGATTTGAATCCTTTCTCCTTGGCAATCTGACTTGCTAAGAGGAGGCTGTAACTTTTAGCCTGGTTATTTGACATGATTCCGAGACCCTAACTAAAACTGAATTCTGTCAATCTATCTTGAGAGAAAACCAAACCCCCAGCACCTGAGATCCTGGGCTTCCCATTGGATGCACCGTCAAAAAAATTTGCCGCTGAAGAGGAGTTCATCCATAACAATTTGAATGCATCCAAATTTCCATGAAATCTCCAGGAAGGAGGATTGACAAGTTTGACACAAACGTATTTTCTCAATCATTGAGGGCTGAAGCCCAACCACTTTGTAAACGCAGAAGGCAAGGAAGAGAACAACATGGGTCTTGCTGACTCGACAATTAATAATTTAATTTTGGTAGCCACGATCTGAGGATTCAGGTTCAGATTATTAAATATGCAATTGTTTCTGGCAATCCACAATTTCCAGAACGTGATCTTCAAAATCAAGAACCAATACATGTGCTAGTCAGTAGTTTTAATTGATTTTTGATGTCGACGCTCACTCTAGGAAAGGTAGAGCGTGTTGATAGAAGATTGTGTTAGGATTATAATCCTCCCTTGTCCAATTTAGTAAATTATGTCTAAGTTAGGATTCTTTTCAGTCTATATTTAGTCATTGGCACCATTGGGTCCACATGGCCTACTTGGGCCACATTTACCAGTTACTAAGGTGTGGGGAACACTAGTTGAGGCTAACTACCACTGATTGCAGTTGCATGCATAAGTTTAGGCGCCTCCTAGACCAATCCCTACAATTTATGAGCCACTGGGAGTGCCATAACCAACCTCCTTCAGTTGAGTTTAGTTAGTGACTAGTTAAGCCTAGTTAGGAGTCAATTACATTCAGTTACATCCAGTTACATTCAGTTAGCTCTAGTCATTGATTAACTGCATGTGGGAATGTGCCTTTCCTCACCTACCACATTTAGTTAGACTAGTTAACTGATTCTAACTAACTGAGGCATTGATTTAGACAACTGGAGCTAACTAGTTAGGCTCCGATAGCGATTTATACATGTCTAGTTATTCATTCAGTTAGGTTGAGTCAATCATTTTGAATTCCTCTCTCATGCATTTTAATTGACTGGTTATTAATACTAGTGTATTACATTGGATTGATTATCCATTTTTACTTTTGATTAATGAAAGCATACACAGCTGCAAATCATTATTGCACTGTTTCATTCTTCAATTCTGAGTAAAATTGTCTGATCTATCTTGTGAGTTGTGTGTTGATCCACAGATCTATGTGCTCACTTTTATATGGTATCAGAGCCTCGGTAGGACGAGACACTTCTCATTTCTACAGATCTCATGCTGGATCAAAATTTTTGAGCAAAATTGCTCCTTCCAGCTCTGCACCAGAAGTGGCAAGTTTACCACATAAATCCTAAGCAAAGGAATTATTGATCAAGCTTGCTTGATTAACTAACTGGGTGTGATGAAAACTTGAAAAGTGCAGTCTATCTGACCTTACGGTGCCCTTTTTTTGTTTTTGCAGGTACAATTTCAAATGGATTCAACAGTTCCTTTTCTCACCCCATTCACAAGCTATTCATAATGGAAGTTGAAGATGATTGCATCTCTGAAGAGACAAGATCTCTATGAGGCATCTATTGGACTTGGAAAAGAGTCTTATGGGAATGAGAATGACTAGCTAAATGACGATGATGGAGCCTTTGGAGCAATAGGCTTGGCCCTTTCTCCTAGCTTGCGCTACCTCGCTAAATCCGTTGAATACCCAAAGGATCTTTGGACAAAAATAGACAGAACCTTTGGCAAGCATAATGAGGATCATAATAGCACTTTGGAGAGCACACCCAACACCACAAGAGTTCTTGATCCAAAAGTCTCAGCCTCTACTCTCTCTGATGAAGTTGTTCAAGATGAAGAAGAAGCGAAATCTTCTACACAATCAATTCTAATTGAAGAAAGTCTCCTTGAAGTGACTCCTTCTCTTGATGCTCCAGAAGTTTATGAGATCTCTGATATCTCATCTTCTCATATGGTTGATATAGAAAAAGACATTCAAATCTCTGATATTGAAGAAAAAGCACCGTTGCACTTCTATGCAAACATTCTCCAGTGATTCTCCTTTAAATTATGTGCAAAATTTGCCAATGATTGCTTCCGAAAGTGAAGAGGAATTTGATTTCTCTCCCTCTAATGTTGTTGCTGGTGTGCAGATAAGTAATACCTTGGATGTTTTGGAAAAAATATCAGATTTTAGGAATGATCCATTCACTCTTGTTGATCTAGATCTTCCAACAAATTCCTACAGTATTGCATGCACCAATATTCAGAATTTTGAAGAAAGAGAAAACCGTGCATCTACCGTCTTGGTGGACCATACTTTTGGATCTGATATGAACTTATTTGGATCTGATATGATCTTATTTGGATTTGATATGATATTATTTGGTTCAAATTTTAAATTCCAAGAGCTTTCAGTCATGCTTGTAGCTGCTCTCACCAATTTAGGTGTGAGAAATCAAGTACCGCAAGTATTCTTCAAACTTGTTGCTGGGGATTTGATGTTAGTTTCAACTTGTGAGGTTGCTGACATTTTATTTTGTGAATCATTAGTTATTTTTGTAGCTATATCAGATTATGGAGCTCAAGCATTCGCTCTCCACAGTCCCAAGGCTTCTCTACCTTTGGTCACATGCACATCTCCTCACAAAACCAATAAAGAGGAAGACATTCTGCATCCGCCTGGACACTTGCTCCTAACACTTGGGGCTGATTTTACCACTCATGGTTTGTTGTTAAAGGCTGCAACATATCATTTCCTTGAGTGTTCCTCACATGGTTCGAATCCTCAAGCACTTTTTCTCTCTTATCAATTGATTTCAGTTGCTCTACATGGGTCCAGTTTTCATCCAGCAACTGTCTATATTTCTGATTTACTTGAGCATATTCTTCTTCTTCCAAAGAGGAATATTCCTCTAGACATAATATGGAGAAGTATACATTCCAGGCCCTAGGATACCTGTGCATAGAAGAACAATATTGATCATGATTCTACCTGCTTAGTTTCAGGGGGGGATTTTTTCCCATGTGGTTTTTTCCCCGTTTCCTTTTTTTGTATTAAGCAAATGTCTGCTTTAGCTATAATGGGTGACCTATGGTATTACTTACCAAGGCCCACAAATTGTCCAATTTAGCATTCATGGGGGTGTTAGGATTACAATCCTCCCTTGTCCAATTTGGTCAATTATGTCTAAATTAGGATTCCTTTCAGTCTATATCTAGTCACTAGCACCATTGGTTCCACATCGCCTAATTGGGCCACATGTACCAGTTACTAGAGTGTGGGGAACACTAGTTGAGGCTAACTACCACTGAATGCACTTGCATACATACGTTTAGGTGCCTCCTAGACCAATCCCTACAATTTAGGAGCCACTGGGAGTGCCGGAACCAACCTCTTTCAATTGAGTTCAGTTAGTGACTAGTTAAGCCTAGTTAGGAGTCAGTTACATCCAATTACATTCAGTTGGCTCCAGTCATTGATTAACTGCATGTGGGAAGGCACCTTTCCTCACCTACCACATTCAGTTAGACTAGTTAACTGATTCTAACTGACCGAGGCACTGATTTAGACATGTCTAGTTAGTCATTCAGTTAGGTTGAGTCAATCAATTTGAATTCCTCTCTCATGCATTCGAATTGATTGGTTATCAATACTAGTGTATTACATTGGATTTATTATCCATTTTTACTTTTGATTAATGAAAGCATACATAATTGCAAATCATTATTGCACTGTTTCATATCATATTTTGAGTAAATTTGCTTGTGAGATCTACTTGTGAGTTGTGTTTTGCTTCATAGATTCCCGTGAGCTCAAATTTAATAGGTTGGATAGGAATAAAATAGGAGGAGCCGTGGAGCACCAAATCCCACACCAGCTTAGAGAAAACACAACCAATAAGGAGATGATCTGTTGTTTCAAGAGCTGATTTGCAGAAGTAGCACCAAAAAGGACCATTGAAGCCACGTTTTGACAAATTATCACCAGTCAACACCTTATTGTGCAAGAGCAACCAAGAGAAAACATTCACCTTGGGAAGACATAGTGAAGACTAGACTATTTTCCAAATCATCGGGGAGAATCTTGAAGCGTGAGAAGCATTTAAATCAATAAAACCTTTTGCAGCAGAGTATGAACCAGATTTGCCCCAACCCTAGCTGTCTTTATAGGAACTATGAACTGGAGCAAGGCCAGTAAGAGAGGAGAACAATAATTTTTTTTGGGAACTGAGGTGATTTGGAATCTCAAGGAAATACCAACTAGCCTAGTTGCGAACACTGTCCCAAGAACAAATATCAGCCAAGCAGAGTAGGCCTTTGTTAGTTGACCAAATGAGTTTACCACCACCCAAAGCCAAATTTGATGGAACATGGTCACGAGTTTGAAGTCCACCTTCTGAAATAGGTCTTTTAAGGATGTCTCATCTTACCGAATGTAACTTATTTTGACTACGTTTACCACCATTCCAGAGAAAATCTCTCAAAAGTTTAGAAATCTGAGCCGAGATAGACTTAGGGGCGATTAGCAAAGAGGATTGAAAGATTGGTAGAGATGAAAGAACAACCTTTATAAAAATCAATTTTCTAGCCCTGGTTAACCACTGACCACCCCAAGAAGCGATTCTAGCTTTAATATTAGCTAGCACTTCAAGACAAAGAGAAGGAGGAGAAGATCCAAGAGTTAAAGGCAACCCCAAATACTTTATCTTCTCCCACTTGTCAAAGCCAAGGAAGCCCAAGCAATTTGCGATTCGAAGTATTGCCGAGTGGTCAACATTCGAGCCATAAATAATACTTTTCTTATTATTGATCAAGGCTCCTGAAATTAGGCAGAACTTTTGAAGGATTTCATTAAAGGCCAGAGAAATCTGCAAAGAGGCCCCTCCTAGAAGCAGAGAATCATCTGCGAAGAGGACATGGTTTATTGGGTCCACTCCCCTAACAATATTAATTCCCAGGATGTAACCTACTTCCTTTTCAATTGATAGTTTTCGACTAAGAGTTTCATCCATCAAGATGTAAAGAAAAGGTTACATCAGACATCCTTGGTGAAGACCTCTTGTAGCTTAAAAAAATTCTGTAGGTCTACCATTGACTAAAGGCGCAATCCAGGGCCAATCAGTACAAGCTTTGATCAAGTTCACAAACTGAGAGATAAAGCTAAAAGAGGGAAGGACTTCATAGAGGAAGGGAATCTTTACTCGATCAAAGGCATTTTTCATATCCAACCTAATTAACATTCCTTTCTCCTTCATAAGGAAAATTGAGTGAAGAGGTTCTTGGAATTGGATTACATTATCCATAAGGTGCCTGCCTTTTACAAAGCCCCCCTGAAGAGGAGAGATCAACTTACCTAACAATAGCTTGAATCTGCTGGCTAGAAGTTCAGTTAGGATCTTGTAAGAGGCATTACACAATGAAATGGGACATAACCTTTCAAAATAAGAAGGATTAATGTCCTTCGGAATTAGAGCAAGAAATGTAGAATTAATGCACCCTCCAACTTTAGTTTTTTTGGAAGGATGACACCATGTAGACGAGGTCTGTTTTGATTATGTTCCAGTAGGCTCTATAGAAATGGAAAGAAAATCCACCTGGACTAGGAGATTTGTCCAGCTACATAGCCCAGATGACGTCTAGAATTTCCTTTTCAATGAAGGGTTTTGTTAATTCATAAATATCCTCTGTGCTGACAAGAGAGGGAACATAATCCCAAAATTCTGCAGTTACTTCATATTCAAAAAGGCCATCTTCCTGAAACAAGTGTTGAAAGTGCCTACTTGCAGCCTATTTTAGAAGATCTTTACCTTTAATGATATCCCCCTCACCAGTGGGGATTTCTGAGATGTGATTTCTAGATAATCTAGCCCTGCATTGACGATGGAAAAAGGTAGTGTTTTTATCACCCACCTTCAACCAGAGACTTTGAGACTTCAGCCAAAGGTGTTCCTCTTCATGTCGAAAAGATTGTGAGTTTTTAAGTTGAGAAAATTGTTCCATATTTAACTGAGATTTAGTGACTTCATTGTCTTCCATTCCTAACTGAATCGCTGATAATTTGACCACACGCTCTTGCCTTGAGGTAGTTGGAGTATGAAGAGGTGTTTTAACCCAAGATTTCAGAGCGTATTTAGTAGATTTAAGCTTCAGTTCCCATACGAAAATGGGGGATCCAACAACATAATGATACCACACATGAGATACAATGTCCATAAATCCTTCTCCCTCAATCCACAAGGGCCTGAAACGAAATGGAATTGGCCCAAGGTCGTCTTCTTTTTCAAACAACAGAGAAATGGGATGATGGTCTGATGTGGGTTTGGGCATAATTTTTGATGAAATGATAAAATTCCCATCTAGCAATGTGCTATGTACAAGAAACCTATCGAGATGGGCAACAATGTTAACTGAACCAACTATGTTGGTTGACCATGTGAAGCATCCTATCTTGGGTTTGATATCATTCAGATCGCCAACTTGGATCAACTCTTTTGCCATGTCTTGAGACTGATCCTTGCCACAAAGACCACCTTTTTTCTCATTCAAGGCTAATGAAATATTAAGATCTCTAGCTACTATTGTATTTGTAGGAGAGTTGGACTCTAAGAAGGCTGATAGCGATTTCCAACACTCTTTTTTTTCAATGAAGTTAACTGGAACATAGAGGTTAAAGAGGGAAAAAATGTTCTTACTTGAGATATGAAAGAGGTCTGTAAAAATCCAATGTTGGGTGGCAAACCAACTTTTAAGCTAAAAGTTATCTTCACACCATAGAGTAGCTAAGCCCCCATAGGTGCCTCTTGCACTGACAACTTTTCTAACATTCAATTTCCATTTTGATTTACTTAAGAGAAGAAGAGATTCCTCCTCTATCTTAGTCTCTCGAAGCAAGATAATTTCAAAAGGAACCATTCTCAATAAATATTTGACTGCTTCTTCTTTGGTTGGGTTCCCCAATCCCTTGCAATTCCAAGAGATGGTCTGCATTACTTACCCAGATGAGAGGGAGTAATTACTCCCTTTAGGGGCATAGTCCTCTTGCTCATGCCAAGATACATTTCAATGGTGGACTGGCTGCCTTGCATCTTAGCCTCTCAACCTCTTATTCTCGAGCTTCCTTACGAGATTTCCTGCCATCTTTTTTGGAAAGTTGGTCAATGGAATCTTCTTCAGAAGAGCCTGAGTTATCAACCTGCTTCTTCCTAGTAATATTTGCATAAGAAGGAGAGGGATTGGCTTCATTTAGAAAAAACTGGCTCCATTTAGGGATTGAATCCTGCTCTTCAAACTGTTGCATTTCACCCTCTTCAAGAATATGAGCTTTTGGAGAACTAAGAACAACAAATTTGTTGGGATATTTAGACACTTAGGAGTTAGTTAAGATCAACTTGTGTAATATATCCGTTAGGTAAAAGTGTGTTTCTTTAGTATGCATTTGTAAATATTCTAATTTGACGGTCACGATATGTTCTAGACATAGAGTGATCCGACGGTTCAACTTCTCTTAGATCATACCTACCATTGATCCATGGCTTAACACCTGATTGGTCTATGATCTCTATTTAAAGAGCATAGAGGGTCCTTGGCTAGTTGATCGATTATGAGAAGCTCATGTAATTTTCTTTCTTTTGCATAATAAATTGCTCCAAGTAGCTATTTGGCTGGGGTTGTGGATTGTTTCCCTCTCTAGGGTTTCAACCACGTGACAAACATCGGTGTGTTGATCTATGATATATTTGTGTGAAGCAGTTGCTTAAGGTGTTTGGTCTTTTGGGAGTACCCTGTGTACCCGAACATGGTATCAGAGCTTTTATGAAGAGCCGCTTTCGGTTTTGATCTAGATCTGGAATCGGTGTTGTCGAAACTTTGAAAGGGTTTCTGGTTCTAGATTTTTTGTGCATTTTTGGCTTGTGGGAGCTATTCCATTGTGTCTGTAGCATCGTTTCCATTGGAATATAGTTTTTCGTTTCATCGAAAACTGTTTCCGTTTGTTCTAGAAACACCCATTTCGACAAATCTCAAGGTATAATGTTACAATGATGGATTTGTTTTTTTGTAAATCTCTCATATATTATTAGTTTTATTATTAGATCTTTTGTTGTTTTAGTCTCGGACTGTTGCTTTCCCTAACTGTGTATGCTCTTTGCCGTGCACCTTGTGCGATCGCGACGAATCAAAAACAGTAAGGGAAAGTTTTTTTTTGTTGTCTTCTCGGCTATGTATGCTCTTTGCTGTGCAGCTTGTGCGATCACAACACATCAGAAACAACGAGAAGACTTGAAAACGTACACTTTCTGGGTAAGCCAACCAAGATCTAACCCCATTGTGTGGAAAAAGTTTTTTGTTTTGTTTTTGTTTTTCGAAGAAAAAAAAGCAGCCCCTTTACTCTTTACATTCTTTTACGTACATTTTAAACTTAGCTCACTTGGTCCAAAGTTGTTTTATTCCTTAATAGGTCTTGAGTTCAAGTCTTATTAAGCTACTTTTTAGTGCATGCAATTTCCATTTTCAAGTTACTTTATTGTAAAAGTACATCTCACATAAATAAAATAAAATAAAAAGTGAGTCACTTAAGTCTTTTAATTTATTGCCGCACTATTTAAAAGTAACATTATTGTAAAAGTGATTTACTTCAAAGCAATTTTATTGTAAAGTGATTGTCAAAGGTTGATCTTGGGAAGAAAGGTTTTTTTTTTAGTTGGTCAAGTTAATATCTGCTACGTCACTATTGGGGACATCTTCAATATTTTCTTTGATCAAGCATAACTTTATCATCCAGAATTAGTTTTCACTGCCGTTTTTTTTTAAACCACATATTTTTTCGAGCTCTTTGCAACTAGATAGTTAGTTTCTATTTTTCAGCCATTATTTTATAGTATGACCGCCCCTTGTGATATTATACTTACAAGTTCTAACTTTTTTCATGGAAATCTCATATGGAGGATGTTCTATGAAGTAAGAGACTTTTCAGGATAACCTCAGGGAAAGAAACATAACCCATTAATGATGATACAAAAATTAAATGGGCAAATAGATGTGATGAAGCTCGTGAATTGATTGGGATGTCAATCTCTACTGATTTGCGATTCCACATATCTGGAATTGATGAACCTGATAAAGCTTGGAAAAAGTTGGAATCTGTGTTTGGTAAACACAATGAAATTCGGGGTCATCAACTTGAGAATAAGTTGCTTTCCTTGAATCCAAATGATTTTTCATGCATTCAAGACTATTTATCAAAGTATAAAACTCTTAGACTCTTATGTGCAGAATGCAAGATTAAGAAAGAAGACAAACAATGTATTTATCATATTCTTTCCAAACTTGAACCTGCATATTTTGCTTTTGTATCTACATTCTACTCCATGAAAGAATCCTTGACTGCAGCTAGCTATCAAGAGCCTAGTCTTGAATCCTTTTGTGATTCCTTAATTAGAGAGCAAGATAAGCTCATTCATCTTGGAATAATTAACAATGCAGATACATCTGGGAAAGACTTATTGTCCCAACAGAAAGAAAAGTCCAAGCCTCCCAAGAAACATAATTTTCGCAATAATAAGCCAAACAACAAGGGTCTCAAACCCTCTCAGTCAGCTCCTTCTTTAAAAAATGACAAAGGATCCAAGCAAAAAGGAAAGAAGATTGAGCATCATTGCAATTTTTGTGGAAAAGGTAATCATGATGAATCTAAGTGTTTCAAGAAGATGGCAGCCTTGGAAGCAACAATGAAGAAGCACCACATCAACATAGACTCGTCTTCAGAATCTAACTCTCATGTACATGCACTTTGTGCTTCTGGTTACTCTTATACTGCCTCTTCTTCTTCTACTTCAAATGAATGGCTCATTGATTCTAGAGCATCTTATCATATTGCTAAGGATCAAGCCATATTTTCTACTATGCATGAATGTAACACCAAACAAATATTTGTTGGTGATGATAGATCTCTAAGTGTTGTAGGATTTGGAATAGTTCCAGTAGAAAATGGTCATTTCAGCAATGTACTATGTGTTCCAAAAATTTCCTGCAATTTGTTATCAGTCTATCAAATTACTCATTCAGGTGAAGGTAAAACTGTGACGTTTACACCTCACAAAGTTGTAATCAAGGAATTTAAAAATCCTCAAAATGTCCTTGCTACTAGAACTATTGATGATATTACCAGGTTGTACAAATTTAACAACTTTGGGTCATTACCTTTTCCTTCAGTTTTTGTTGCTCATAGTGATAACTTGAGCAAACTTTGGCATGAGCAATTTGGTCACTTAAATTATTGCTCGTTGCAACAACTATGTAAAGACAATATGGTGACTGTTCTTCCGATGGTATCTTGCAAGGATGGTGTTTGTTCCAGTTGTGTACTTGAAACATCATTGGGACAGTTTTGACAAACGTGCCTCTTGGCACGCCTCGGTTCCTTTGGAGCTTGTGCATAGTGACTTGTGTGGTCCTTTTCCATCTGCATTCTTTTCTGGTTTCAAATATTTATTAACTTTCATTGATGACTACTCTAGACGCACTTGGGTTTACTTCCTAAAACTTAAGAGCGAATTATTTAACAAGTTCTTGGCCTACAAGGTCCTTGTTGAAAAACAATCTGGTCATCAAATTATTAAGTTAAGATCTGACAATGGAGGATAATATGTTAACGACAAGTTCACTACTTTCTACACTGAACAAGGAATCCAACAACAACACATTGTTCCATATACACCACAACAAAATAGTGTAGCTGAACGAAAGAACCGCACTTTAAAAGAAATGGCTAATTGTATGATCCAATCTAAGGGACTAATTCTTCAATATTGGGTTGAGGTAATAAATTGTGCAAATTACATAGTTAATCGCACACCCACTAAAGTTTTACAAGGTATAACACTGGAAGAAGCATGGAGTAAAATTAAATCAGATGTAAGTCACTTTCGTGTGTTTGGTTGTGAAGCATGGGCTCACATTCTGGATGAAAAATGGAAAGCATTGCAGCCTAAAAGTGAAAAGTGCATATTTGTTGGATATTCTGAAGATGTAAAAGGTTATAAACTTCTTCAACCCCACTCACATGATATAATCATTAGAAGAGATGTTAAATTTGATGAAAATCTCTTGGCCTGTGAGCCTAACTTGGCGGGTGTGTCATCTTTGGCCTGCGAGCCTGATTCGACGATTGTGCCTTCTTCTTCTTCTTCTTCTTCTTCCAACTTCCTTGACAGGTTTCCAACTCCAGTTTCTGATGATGACAGTGAGGATGAAAATCCACCTCCGCCTGCTCATGTTCCTCAAATTGCACCAGCACCAATACTTCCTCGATGGGTCCGTTCAACATGTGAAGCAGCTAGTGATCCTAGAGATCAACGTCGAACACGTTCTCAGTTTTAGCGAGCCTCTTCTCTTTTGGCCCAAGTTTTCAAGAATCATGATCCATAAACTTTTGCAGAAGCTTCAAGAAATCCAGATTGGGATGCAGCTATGGATGAAGAATATCATTCCTTAATGGCGAATGATACTTGGGATCTTGTTCCTCTTCCCAAAGGAAGAAAACTTGTCAGATGTAAATGGGTATACAGAACTAAGTATGCATCAGATGGAAGTGTTGAAAAACTTAAGGCAAGTTTAGTTGCCAAAGGTTTTTCCCAAGTTGAAGGGATTGAATACAATGAAACCTTTGCCCCTGTAGCAAAAATGAACTCCATCTGCCTTATTCTTTCCCTTGCAGCCTTACATAACTGGGAAGTCCATCAAATGGATGTCAAGTCTGCCTTCTTACATGGTGATTTACATGAGGAAATTTACATGGAACAACCTCATGGATATGTTCAGAATAACTCTATCCTTGTTTGTCTCCTTAAGAAATCCTTATATGGCCTTAAGCAAGCTCTTAGAGCTTGGTATGCCAAAATGGATAGCTTTCTCCTTGACACAAATTTTTCTAGATGCCATTATGACCCCAATGTCTATACCAAGAAAGTAGGAAACCATCTCATCATACTTGTTCTTTATGTTGATGATCTTATCCTTCCTGGTAGTGACCCTAAACTTATAACCCATGTGAAATCCAGTCTCAAGCAAAATTTTGAAATGTTAGACTTAGGACATTTGCATTATTTTCTTGGTCTCCAAGTCTTGCAAACCAAAGAAGGAATCTTTCTTTCCCAATCTAAGTATGCTTGTGACCTTTTTCGCCACTTCCACATGGAATATTGTAAACTATCCCCTTCTCCCTTCCAGTCTGGAGTCAAACTTTCCACCACTTGTACTTCCCCTGAAGTAGATGCCACCTTGTATCGTCAGTTTGTTGGTAGTCTTTTATACTTGACTCATTCCCATCTTGATTTTTCGTTTGCCGTTGGTCGTGTTGCCTGTTATATGCAAACTCCTCATGAAAGTCACTGGAAAGCACCAAAAAGAATACTTCGATATATTCGAGGTACAATTCAGTTTGGGATTCATTACAGTACAGGGGGGAAACCTTTGTTGGTTGGTTTTACTGATTCATATTAGGTCAGTGATCCTGATGATCGAAAGTCTACTGCAGGTTATGTTTTCAGTCTCGAATCTGGACTTGTCGCTTGGGCTTGTAAGAAACAACAAGCTCTTGCTCTTTCTTCAGCAGAAGCAGAATATCGAGCCGTAGTTAATTCTAGTCAAGAAGCTTTATGGCTTCGACAGATCCTTTCAGAGTTTGGATTCGAGCAATAGCAGCCTACTCCACTTTGGTGCGACAATCAAAGTGCCATCAAGCTTGCCAAAGATCTAGTTCTACATCAGTGCAGCAAACACATTGAGCTACACATCACTTCATCAAAAATCTTGTTCATGATAGTGTTATTGAAGTTCTTTATTTCCCTACAGATGATCAAGTTGCAGACATCTTCACCAAGTCTCTTACAGAAGCGAAGTTTTCTAAACTTCGGTCTATGTTAGGAGTTCAGGAATGTGTCCTTAAGGGGGGATAGGCTCTAATGACTCCTTCCTTCTCCTAATAGTGTCACTTTTGTAAATCCTTCAATCCTATCCCAAGTTGTTCTGAAGGGAGGATGTTAGGGTATTTAGACACTTAGGAGTTAGTTAAGATCAACTTGTGTAATATATCAGTTAGGTAAAAGTGTGTTTCTTTAGTATGCATTAGTATGCATTTGTAAATATTCTAATTCGACAGTCACGGTATGTTCTACACATAGAGTGATCCGACGGTTCAACTTCTCTTAGATTATACCTACCATTGATCCGTGGCTTAACACCCGATTGGTCTATGATCTCTATTTAAAGAGCATAGAGGGTCCTTGGCTAGTTGATCGATTATGAGAAGCTAATGTAGCTTTCTTTCTTTTGCATAATAAATTGCTCCAAGTAGCTATTTGGCTGGGGCTGTGGACTGTTTCCCTCTCGAGGGTTTTAACCACGTGACAAACATCGATGTGTTGATCTGTGATATATTTGTGTGAAGCGGTTGCTCAAGGTGTTCGGTCTTTTGGGAGTACCCTGTGTACTGAAACAAAATACATTGGAGGGTGCGTTGGGGAGTTCTATAGCCTGAGACTTAGAAGGATACTTCGCAACAATAGAGTCTCCTTTCAAAGGCTTTCCTTCTTTGCCTTTCTTTCTAGGGTTGTGATTGGAATTTCCTTCTTTTTGGACTTGGGTCCATTGATCATTATTCTCTTTTGCAAGTTCCTCTTCTGATTTTTTCTTACAATTTCGAGCAAAATGGCTGTAATCATGGAAAAACCAACACTTGAATGGAATTTGTTCATAGTCTAGCTCCTGGATATGTGACCATTCAGCTATTGTTAGCTTGAGTGCCTCGAGAATTCCTATCTCCAGATCGACTTCGACACATATTCTTGCACATGAATATTGATCTTTCCTTTCTGCCCTATTGATGTATTTACCAAGTTTGTTCCCAATGGTTTCAAGGGATTTTGAGTTCCAGCAGTATAATGGTAAATGCAGAAGCCTTACCCAAATAGGGATAGCAGACGAAACATCTTGAGTGGGATCAAAATCAGGGAACCACTTGTTCAAATAAATCCCCTCGGGGTCCATGAAGTATGGACCATTTCTGAAGATGAGGTCGCGATCCTCTGCAAAGTCAAAGACAAAGACAAAAAATCCTCTTCCGACAAAGTGATTTCGGATAACTTCAGATACTAAGGGCCTCCAGTTTCTCTACACCCATCCATCATAGCCTTTGGAGAGGGCCAGAGACCTGTGAATTGCCTAGTAAGCCCACGCTCAACAAAGTTTAAAGATGTTCGGCAAGTCCGTTCAGAAGGAAGTTCGACCAAGGGGATGTCAACTTTCTTGATAGATTTTTGGGAAGGACCTCCTTTCCTATTGCCACAGGCAGCAATCAATCTCTCAAATGCTTCAAGGTCAGGAGAGGGGCAGAGAAGGAACCCCTCTGGAATCCATAGGGCACAATCCACCAGAACAAGCCTTGAGAGGATAGATCTTCCAGCCCATGAAAATAGACTCTTGCAGCATACTCTGTCAAGGTTGAGCCCTACAAAGGAACCTTTGCAAAACAACAAAATCTAGAAATTGGCACTTCTCAGGGATTAAATTCAACAGAACGAAAACATGCTTGCAAAACCAAGATACCAGAGCACCAGTGTGCATGCAAAACCTCCTTCAAAAAGAAAGGTTCTAAAAAGAAATACTACAATCTTCGAATTCAAGAATAGCAACTGCACAAAATCAACCAAAATATCCAATCCAGATTGTCTCTCTGCTCCCCCCACGCTAATGAATCCACCATTGATGGAGTAACAAGGAAGGCACACAGTGGAGAACAAAAACATAGATAGCCAACGCTTCCTCCAAAAACCGATCCACCAGCTGAATCAAAAGAAAATCCCACAACAACATACAAGCACTGAAAAACACCATAAGAAAGCGACCACGATTGCCGCAAATCAAGGAACCCTGCTGAATGAAGGTCCCTTTGCAACACCAGGTATTGCCACTTCAAGACACTAGCTACAGTGAAGCAAAAGTGAGCAACTGCGCGCCAGGCCGAGAAACACAGAGATCCCAACGGAAAAAATTTGAATCACTTATTGTAGTGAAAAAATCCTCCGTTCTATACATTAAATTTTTATATCTAAAGAAAAATCATATTTTTTTATGTACAAGTCATTAGACAAAAATTTTAATTATTTACAGTGCTTCATACATAATGTACAACTTTTGTATAATAAAAAACATTGAAAAAAACAACAAAGCTAAATGGAAAAGAATGAAGGAAAGACAAAAATATGCACAAAACCATATTTTTATTAAAAATGGAATTTTGGCAGACAACAAGTACAATAGGCTATGGTCAGTTCAACCCATGAGAAAAGGAAGTTTATGATACCCTATGTATCTCTCAACAACTTAGGTTCATTCAGATAAAACCAAGACAATGAGAGCACTCCCCGCTCAAATTGTGCTAATAGTAACCTACACACATGAGGACATCAGTCATAAAAATAGAAACAAGAAAATACAATGCATGCAAAAAAACAGAATGTACCTCCAGTGGAGGGACACACTACCTTCACCCTAGTAGATGGATTTGAATCGTATTCTTACTTGCAATCACTACTTATTAGGCTCATGGATAACTAAGTGAGGGAAAAACAATAGCAAAACATAGCAATACCCACCTCTTACCTTCGGTGTGAGATAATGTTTCAATAGCTTTGTCCAACTTTTAAGGCTATATGCACAGGTATGTGGAGCGTGTGAGGGAAAGTGAAGTGTTTCGACAATTGTCGAGAGCTCAACGAACATTGTGTTGTTTGGTGTTCTGTTTTCCATGTGCGTCTGAAATGATGGTGAGTTGCAATAACCAATGCTCACCCTCAGAGTCTAAACTAAACACATGGGGTTTGACACATAGATAAAGGAAATGTTCAACATGGAAAACTCAAAGCATTCCCACATGTACCTTTATTATAGGTTTGATGTTTCATTTTCCGGACGAAGTTTAAATTGGCATTTGAAATGATATTTTGAGAAGATAGCCGATGTTATGTTATATGAGTTTCCTACTTGTGTCAACAAGATTCCTTCTACTGCAGATGTATTGAAATTAATGAACTCGATGAGCCATAATTCATAATATACAAAGAACCGCTTAAGAAAATGCCAACAAATAATGCCACCATGTCACAAAAATGTACCACTTGGAGAAATGGTTCTTCATCATGCACGACCTTCCTTATCTATCTAGACAACTGGGGTGAATGGTAACAAACGTTAGGCATATTTTAACCATATTGATAAGAAGAAACTTCACGGGTGTCCTCCACTTATGAAGGGAATATCACATGTCAAGAGCAATAGTTTTTAAGCAAACCCTTGGTTGGTTCAAACCCCACTATTTGAAACAAAGATGTGTTTGAAAGACCATCTAATTGTTTTCTCAAAATTATGTTTAGTCACATGGAATTGATCAGTCCATATTCCTGTACCAATACCATGCCCTCAAATACCAGTGACGCGGTGTATTTTCCTATTGTAGTTGCAAATATGAAAATATTGGGCCTGAGTTTCCTTTCTCTCATTACTGCCACAGGTTGCTTATGCTTGACGTTGAAGTAGGCATACCCTCCTAAGGTAGCAAAACTAGTAGCAATCCCTTGGTGTCCTCAAGCTCCCCTATGTGTTTGCTAGCATTATTTGTTACTCACTTGTGCCGAGTGGTGTTTATGTTTTTCTTTGCTCTCCAACATTCCTCTGGACTATCGAGTTGGAGTGTCGCGCTCAGTGCCCATCGTTGTTGTAATGTCTCCCTTCGTCCATTCCTTGTTTGCCTGGTGTAGTTGGTGAAGTGAGTTGTGCCCTCTCATTGGCTCATTGTCAATAGTTTTGCTACATTTTCTCATATTAGGTGGGCATTTTTACCTTATGTTGCAAGCCACTCTTATTTCCTGCCTCTATAAGCTCTAGCATGTCTTTTCGTCTTTGTCCTCATTTGTGGTGTTTTTATTCATATCGTTTCTTGTTAGAATTTCTAATCATGATTGCCACATTAAGTATGGCATCCATCCACCTATCTAGTGGTGGTTTATTGGCATTTTTATGTGACTAGGGTTCACTCACACTAGGGTTTCACCTTTTGAAAAATTACTTTTTGTGTTAATTTTAACTAGATTGAGAAGGTTGAATAAAGGGGCGCGATTGGAAATAGGTGAATAATCAAACTTAAGGGGGGTGGTTAAAAGGTAAAAAGGATTTCTAGAATGAGCTCATTTTTTAATAATTTCATTATTGTATTGAGCAGAGGAAAATGAACTTCTAAGATAGTCAAAAGGCAGGGGAGGAGATTATTTTTTGTTATTTTTTTGTCTTTTGAAAATCAAAATGGATTAGGGAATTAGGATAGATATGGGAAAACATTTAGAAAAAGGGAAATTGATTTTTTCTTCTTCTTGATTTTGCAATAAATATGAATCTTATTTCACAAAGGGGAAGGGATTTTTATTTATAAAATAGGGGTAATTGGCGCTTTCATAGGAAGACACCAAGGATGATCCTTTTAAATGGTTTCATCATAGGCATGATGATGATAATGATGGGAGGATGCATCTAGAAAATCAATGGAGGCCATGAAATCAACAATTTTAGCTAACACAATGCAAAATACATGAACTTGTTGAAACTTTGTAAGACTACCAAAAGGGTCAAATTGTGACAATTTGTTAATGAAATATGGGAATGACTAGTGTGATGAGGTGAACGAAATGGTATACAAATATTGACATGATGGCATGCATGGAGAAAGATGAAAAATATCCAAAAAATTGGCTTGACCAGACTATGACAACGTGCATGATGCAAATTAACAAGTCTATCAAAAGGGTCATCTAAGAGTGAAAATCTAAGGGTCGATGTTGAGAATCAACATCTAGCAAAACAAAACAACAAATGAAACACAATGACAAAGGGCAACTTACTATGGTTGATTGGCACAACAAAGATATAACCATGAAGCAGGTACCTGTACTCTTTTTCGTCCTCGAAAAGGGTAACAAATGAGAAGAGTAAGGGTAACATTCCACAGTTGGCGAAGTAGAGGGATAAAAGAAGTGATGGGAAACCAAAACAATAAGCAAATAACATTTCAACATACCCCCAGGATGATCACTAGGAACTTCCCAATAGTTATGCTCTCTCCACACAATGTTCTCTCCCATTTAAGAAAATTGACCATAATCATGTCAAACTTTAACAACAAAACAATATAGTGAAAGAGAATAGTGGCACATTGTACTTGAAGATGTCAAATTCAAAAGTGGCTTATTTGGGCAACTATGAAAATAAAAGACAAAAAGGAAACTGGGTAATTAAATGAAACACTAAAATATAAAAATAAAAACTTCTAAACTGATGTGATGCAACATGGATAAAACACAAAAGCAAGAAAGTAAAATGACTTAGATTAACAATGCAAGCCTACTCCTACTTCTGCAAAAAACAAATGAATCATGCAGGATGTCATTTATTGTATAGGAAAACATCTAAGTTGCCATGACTATTGCTTGGATTTTGAGATCCAACAAATTTTTTTCGTAGGATTTCCGAAATAAATATTGATATGATTGATAAAAACATGCAAATAAATGTTAGTGTTGCTCAAATAAAATAAAAATGAATGCATTATGAAATGAGTTAGTACTAATGAGATATCAAAATTGATCAACCCTTGAATCCAAAATAAAATCCTTGAAAATAAACCTGAGAATTCTCTTGCTCACCACATCAACCATGTCGAATTGACTTGGATAAAGAATTCAAAATTATAGACATTGATTGAATCGACAATGTTAAAGCCTCATTGATCTCTTTATCATTATTATTTGTGGCAAAAGTTTTCTCATGTTGCATTTAATTTGCTCTTCCAAATTAACAATAATAGAACGTGCATTGATTTCTTTATGATTATGTTGATAAATGATAAACGAAGGACATTTGTCACTAATGGATTACAAGTTAACCCGAGACAAGGTAGAACTATCAATAATGATATGCTCATTTGGAAGCGACGAGAATTCAAAATTATTATTAGGCCAAGAAGCATCATTAATTAAGCCAACAATGCAATCATTGTGAATCGAATGAGGACATCCTTAAAAAACATAAGATTCAAATTCAAGGTTAGTCTCTTGTGCATATTCATCATGAATTGATAGAACAATGAGGGACTTGATAAAGTTATCAATCACAACATCATAAGAGTTTAAAGATTCATTATAGCCAGGGACATAACAAGCACTCATATGATGCACCTCCTCAAAAGAATCAAATTCCCCTTTCGAATGAGTGATATATTTTGAGACATCATATTGTAAATTATAGACCTTATTTTCAATTAAGAAATTATTTTGCAGATTGGGAAACATGGAGTGTTAGGCCGAGGTGAGATGCCATCTCCCTAATGAATAGAGACTTGGGGATTATGTTTGGAATTAGATGGGAAGATGTCATCATCGAAAGAGAATACCTCAAGAAAATCTTGTGTGATCATCTTAGAACAAGTTATGGATGGGGAAGGGGTCGCTAGAGCACTATTCACACCGTGTTGTTTCTCGAGTTCTCTAACGAAATCTAAGAGATTAGTGTTAGCCTTCAAGTTTGATAAATTAGTGACCACATTGTAAGACACATAACTATCTAGAAAGGTAGGCATGGATTGGAACGCGATGCTAGAACAATTATCTTGATTGATTAGTGGAGCAAGCCTTGACTCACAGATAGAAGGTGGAATGATTTTATCATTTGAATTTACCTTATTGGTTGAAAGATGATGATTAGATAAAACATTTGGTCCACATTGAGAACAAGGAATGGTAATGGTTGCATAGATTTAGTCTATAGATTCCTCAACTATCAAAGTAATACTCTTCTTTACTCACTACATATATGACATGTAACATTCACAAGTAGAAGGATTATGGCCTTCATCACAAAAACTGCAGCAATGATGTGCGAAAGAGTTGATAAATTGAGTACAACTCAGGTTGGATTAGAAAGCAAGGAGTCTAAGTGAATGATGGTTGAGACTCATTCATATGCTTATGCTTTAGTGAAATCAACCAATTTTTCAATTCTTGCATCATTTGTAGCATGGTAAAATGTCGGTAATAATACAGGATTGATCCATAAGAAACCCTGTCCTTTGGATCTACTCTTCAAAATTGAAGCATGTCAATAGGGTGGAACTAAGAAAATTAACATTCCTCTCTTCTAATTGGTGTCGATAAGGAGGAATAAAATCATAATAGTGGATAAGGGAAACTCATTAAGAAGGTTGAATAACTTTGGGGATCTTGTTATGCAACTTTGAGGTTGAAAGATTTAATGGATTCATTCTCCTTGAGAGATATGCAGTTAAAACTCCTCATATACTCGGTTGGGTTCTTGAAACTCCAAAAAGTGGATTTAAACCAATGAATTACCTCGTCCCATGTAGTACATATCTAATTAGGTAAGCCATATAATTGAGTGAAAGCCTTCCCTTCTAATGATTTGACAAACATGCGCATGGAAGTATCATTGCCATGTGCACCGATATTTTCACGGGAATTGGAAACGGTAAGTAGATGCTCATTCAAGGATGTCATGTCGTTTCCTGATAACTTAGGAATATTATCTTTGAATTTTGGAAAATGATTGATTTTTAGGGTGAGATTCAAAGGCGAAGGCACACACCAAGGTGGAGGATCGACATCGAATTCATATTGAAAAATACCCACCTTCGTCATGAATTTTCGAGGATTAAAAGGGGTTAACGTAGGATTATGATGACTAAACATACCCCCTAATATCAAAGAACTAGAAAGAGACATGAATAAAAAATGATACTTGATTATCAAAGATATGAGACTCAGAAAGAGGATTGATGACTAACAAATATCGATAAGTCGGTCGTGATTGGATAATAATGACAAAATGATTTGATATTATTCCAAGGGGTTGGATCAGGAAGAATTAAAATATTCAAAGGAATATGTGTTAAACTAGAAACAACAAGGAAGGTCTTCTTGCATGCATAAGACTTAAATTAGGAAACCAATTGTATTTACTTTACTTTTCCTAAGTTTACTTTGTAAAATAAATTAAAGTGATCTAAATTAACTTTAGTGAAACACTAGTTAAAGTGAAAGTGAAATTAGGGTTTTTGCTTTACTTAAAGTTATAAAAGAGAGATCAATTGGTGGAGAGGACACACACATTTGTATTCCGATAGAGATGGGATACAAACAGGGAGAGAAATTTCGACAAAGGATTTAGCTGGGAAGACGGAGGAGCGAGCAGCAGGATCATCGAGCTTCGTACAATTGGGCCGTACACGCATGCAAGAGGGTGCTGAGGTTTAGCTGGGTTTTTTCCCAGTGATTATGTTGTGTAATTGCATTCGCCAAATTTGGGTGAATTTGCAGTATTGTAATCACTCCATATTTTCTCATAATAAAATCTATATCTGACTGCTGCACTAATTTTCCCATCTTGGGGTTTTCCTAGGGTTTCCATACCCAAAATAATAGTGTCAATATTGTGATGTGATGTTGTGATTTATTTCTCAGTTTTATATTCTGCTGCATACTGTAAAAGATATTCATGTGTGGTTATCAATAGAAGATTTGCATGCACCGTTTAGCCCTAGTTTGAATATTAAAGGAAAATTTACATGGGATCAGAGCTCTGGTAAGCTAAAGCTGAGAGATTTGCAACAACAGTGATAGATCAGGGGCAGATCTATTGAAGACACAAACTTAGATTGGAGATCTAGGGTTTGACATGTAACACTTCACAATGGCCATGCAGTTGAGAGTTGGGGATAGACTCCAGGGTGCTCAGAACTTTCCTACATGGAAAGAAAGGGTCACAAGGATCCTGGACATTAGTGATGTAGAGGATCACATTGACTCCACAAAGGTTGCACCCATAGATCCAATAGCTCTAGCAACTTGGAAGAAGATTGATTCCAGAGCCATGCTGGTTATCATGGATGGAGTGAAGGACCATGTAGTCCCTCACCTTTATGGTAAGAAGATCGCATTAGAGATGTGGAAGGCTTTGGAGAGTCTGTATCAAAGCAAGAACGAGAACCAGAAGATGGTCTTGCAAGAGAGGATGCGCAACACCAAGATGACCAAGGGAGAAGGAGTGGTGCCTTATCTCACGAGGCTCACATAGATCAGGGATGAGCTTGGAGCTGTTGGCTCTAAGACTGATGATGAGGAGCTAGTTTGGATAGCCCCTAATGGATTCTCTAAGCCATGGGACACCTTTGTCAAGGGTGTGGTGGCTAGGGAGAATCTCCCTGATTGGAAAAGAATTTGGGATGACTTTATGAAGGAGGAGACCCGCATGGGTCAAGGATTAGGCTCATCTAATAGTTCCCCATAGATTGTGGATGAGGAGGCTCTAGCCCTTACAGGGAAGAGAAAGGGGAAGGAAAAGAGGAAGAAGGATGGTAAGAAGAACCTTGACGTGTCAAAGGTCAAGTGTTTTATTTGCCACAAGTAGGGACACTTTGCCTCCTAGTTCGTAGACATGAAGAAGAAGAGTAACAATCAGACGACGGGATCTGTAAAGGTGGATGAGTTGAGCAGGAACTTTGATGAGGAGTTTTGCTTGATAGCTTGCATGGAAAGCACCACAGGGAGCAGTATATGGTACATCGACAGTGGAGCATCTAGTCACATGACTGGATAGAAGAGATTCTCTAGATAGTTGCAGGAGGGTGGAACAGGGATCCACGTTGAGCTGGGTGATGATGCAAGATATCAAGCTCAGGGAATTGGCACTATTTCATTTCAGAGGGAGGCTGGAAAACCCCTTAGTTTTACTGATGTGTTGTATGTTTCAGGACTGACCAAGAACTTTATAAAAGTATCCACTCTGGAGGACAAGGGATATCAGGTGAAGTTCCATGACCATAGAGTATATATCAAGCCAGTGGTGTCAGACAGGAGCTTGGATAGGGTGATTGGTAGGAGTAGCGGGAAAGTGTACATACTACACTTTGAGCTTGCAAAGGCTCTAGTCAGAAGCAGCAGTAGCAGTTAGGGTGAGTTGTGGCATAGGAGGATTTCAAACTTACGCTATGGAGCACTGAAGCATTTGAGACAGGAAGTCATTGGAGTTCCTCAGGTATAGAAGGAAAATCATAACCACTGCAAGGTTTGTGCTTTATGGAAGAACATCAAGAATCCTTTTCCACAGAGTGAGCACAAGTTGAAGGAGCCCTTGGACTTGGTGCATTCTGATGTATGTAGGCCTATGAGTGTCCATTCATTCAGTGGTTATAGTTACTGCGTAACCTTCATTTATGACTATTCCAGGAAGGCCTGGATCTATTTCCTGAAGGGCAAGTCAGAGGTCTTTGAGAGGTTTTGAGAGTTCAAAACTCTCGTGGAGAACCAAACAGGAAAGAAGATTCAGATGTTGAGGACAGACAACGAGGGTGAGTACACTTCCAATGAGTTCATAGAGTATTGTTCGGTTGAGGGGATCAAGAAGGAGCACAATGTGCCCCATACCCCACAACAGAATGGAGTTGTAGAGCGGACGAAAAGGACTATGGTTGGAGAAGCCAAGGCCATGCTATTTAATCAAGGATTACCAATATTCCTCTAGGCTGAGGCATACAGAACTACATTATACATTCAGAACAGGTGTCCCCAAACAAATTTGGGGAGGAAGACACTAGAGGAGGTCTTCACAGGCACTAGGCCAGATGTGAGTCACATTTGCATATTCATCAGTGTCTTCTATTGTCATGTTCATGATGACAATAGGAAGAAGCTAGACCCTTCTGAAGAGAAGGGGTTACTTGTTGGTTACAACGAGATTTCGAAGGCATATAGAGTTTACATTCCTACTTGCAGGAGGATCATTGTGAGAAGGGATGCCCAGTTCAATGAGGACAGGGCCTTGTAGAGATCTTTGGACTTGCCAGCAGAGCAACAACCAACATAAGAGTTGGGGGTCAAGCTGGACGATCCAGATGTACAGGTGCAGGTATAGAAACAAAGAACATGTTTTGGTGGTCAGAGGGAGTCAGGTGGGCATGATCCTACAGTCAATGACTTGGAGGATGAGCTGTAGCAGGAGATGAATATCCAACAACAGTAATAAGTTGACACTAGGCTAAGGCCTAAGTGGTTTAGGTCCATAGTACATGATTCTAGGTAGGTTGATCCTCCATAGAGATCTTTCAGATGGAGTGTACCACCAGAGAGGCTTAGTTATATGGCACTGATGACAGAGTTGATCAAATATGAACCTTCTAGGTTCGGGGAGGTTGCACAACATGATGGGTGGTAGGAGGCTATGGTTGAGGAGTATGAATCCATTATTAAAAACTAGGTATGTGAGGTTGTGCCGAGGATGGAAGGGAAAAATAGGGTGGGATCTAGATCGATCTACAAGGTGAAGCAGGGAACAAATGAAAATGTGGAGAAGTACAAGGCGTACTTCGTGGAAAAGGGGTTTTCACAGAAGGAGGGTATTGATTATGAGGAGACCTTTGCCCATGTTTCCAGATATTCTTCCATTTAGACCATTATCTCACTAGCAGCTGAGATGGGTTGGCGAGTCCATCAAATGGATGTAAAGACTTCCTTCCTCAATGGAGTGATAGAGGAGGAGGTGTATATTGAGTAGCTAAAGGGGTTTGATGTGGAGAAAAAGGAGATGCATGTATGCAGACTGCATCGAGCTCTTTATAGGCTCAATCAAGTTCCTCGAGCATGGTACTCAAGGATTGACAACTATCTACGGGAGGTGGGATTTCAGTGGAGTGAGGCCAACCACAACATGTACTTCTTGACAGGTGAGGTGCCTCTCATATTGGTCCTGTATGTGGATGATCTCTTTTGGACAGGAGATGTGAGGCTAATTGGAGACTGCAAGTACAACCTTGCAGTGGAGTTTGAGATGAAGGACCTTGGGCTGATGCATTACTTTATGGGCTTGGAGGTTTGGCAGAGAGATTGAATCTTCTTCATTGGACATGGGAAGTATGCAATAGAGATCATGACGAAATTAATGATGGAGGACTGCAATCCTATGGACATACCTCTAGTTTCAAATTGGAGGAAGATTGATGCATCAGGATTGGACGGATTTGGTCCTACCTTGTATCATCAGCTTATTAGATCACTTACGTATTTGGTCAACACTAGGCCAGACATCATCTTTGCAGTCAACTCTTTGATTCAGTTCATGGTGGACCCTGGGAGAGTGTATTGGACGGCCGCGAAGCACATAATTCACTAAATCAGAGCTACAATGGAGTATGGATTGGTTTATGAGTGCAGGGGGAGTGTATAGTTAGCAATATTCATAGATGTTGACTGGAAAGGATGTGTATAGGACCGAAAGGGTACTTCAGGTTGTTGTTTCAACATTGGATCAGGGGTTGTCTCTTGGTTCAGTAGGAAGAATAAGTCAATTACATTAAACTTGGTAGAGGCTGAGTACATGGCAGCCAACATGGATGCTTTTTGTAATGTCCCCTTTTTGGAATTTTATTAAAATGCCCAATTTTCCAAATTTTTCACAATTTTGGCTCTTAACTAGTTTTAGTGTCTTGGTCTCCAAATCAGCCCAATTGCTCCCAAACATTCAGAGAAGGTGTATGAATGATATAATAAATTAATTATTATATTTAGGGATGTATTATGGTACTACAATCAGTTCTAAAAGTCTATATCAAATTCTGAATAAGATAGATGAATTTGCTAGCAATTTTGGGGCTCAAATCCCTCCCGGGTAATTGTCGGAATGGCTTCCCAAATGTACATAAAATCACTCAAATTCTAAAATTGAAGCAGGGGGTGTGTATAAGACATTATTATAGACTCATATTCACAACCAATCGAACTCCCATGGATTTTATCACTTCCTTCAATCAAATATAAAAAAACTAGTTTTGGATCCTTGGGGAAATGAGATGTAGTTTGCCCCAAATGCTATGAAATTTGACCCAATGGCCAAAAATTCTCAGTTACAGACCATGAAACCCATAATATACTTTAATGAAAGTTCATTCATTCATAATTCATCAATGTTTCACACATATATTCGATTCCGTCAAGATTGCAAGAGTTTACAACAAGGTATTGGGGAAATGCCACTATTTCTTCAATATTGGACAATAATACATGAGATATATTGGATTTTCGACCTGAGAGATTTTTGAACTTAAATAAAAGATAATTTAGACCAGAATACAAAATACTAGAACAAGGGAAGTTCCCTCAAAGAGATGAATAGCTCACCAAGTGCGCCTCACTCCATAGAGCTGAAATATGGTGAGAAAACTTGAGATGAATGGAAGAACAAGCTGATATTGAGATGTCCATGAAATTCCTGTAGGTTTCACCTGAAAATAAGACTCCATTAAATCTCCTTGAAATACCTGAGTGGCCTTTCCAAACACCAACTAGGATGGGAATCTTTCACCCTCGAAATTGGCTTAAGCAAGAAAACTAGTCAGCCACTAGCTCTCACAATTCACAAATGAGAAAAATATTCTTCTCATGGATGATCCCTATATTTTATAAACATTATTGGTCTTCTAAGGTTCCAAATCCATCCATAAATAAAATCCAAGTTGAATTGGTGTGGCTGCTCATGCTATGCCACGTGGCCTCTCTCTTCACCTTCCCTCTTCTCCCAAATTTGAGTAGGAGCCTCTTGGCCTTCTCCAACTCCCAAATTCGACCTATAAGATGCTCTATTCAGTCCTGAAATGTCAGAATGTTAGTATGTAATCCTTCATATCTGACTTGTGTCATAACTATCATAGAATCTCCCTCATTGGTGTCATAGATGTCATAAATGTAAGGGGAATCTAGCCAAGTGTCCATGAAACTCCCATTTGGCTCTTCCTCTCCCATGTAAGTTATATTTCATCCCAAATTAAACCTATGAAGTATATGGATAAGTATATTAATCTCATAATCCCTCCCAAAACATTAGGATTCCCATAGATTCGAAATTACAAGAGGAGGATGCCATTTAACATAGGAATTCTAGCTTGAGTGGGCCCCATACTCTCCATGTGTCTCCATTCTCCATAGCCATTTCAATTTTCTCTTGTATTTATTTAATAAGATACATTATTAAATATTTATCCTCTTCTAATGTCTAAACATAATTTATTATCCCCCTTATTCCAAATCTCAAAGCTTCCACCCCCAACCTAGGAAACTAGTGATTTTCCTCCTTGGCAATTATTTGACTTTTAGCATCCATTTGACAAATTTCATGAATATGGCAAATGTGATTTGGCCATTGTGACCCAATGCAAAATTTGGGACATTACACTTGTGAGGGTATGTGTCTAAGGAAGTTACTTGCAGGGTTGTTCGAGTGTGAGCTAGAGGCTACAGTAGTTCACTATGATAATCAGAGTCGCATCAGGCTATTTGAGAATCCAGTGTTCCATGACCGGAGCAAACACATAGACATCAGATACCACTTCTTGAGAGATTGTGTTCAAAGATGAACCATTCGGTTGGAGTACATATAGACAAATGAGCAGGCGGCAGACATTTTCACCAAGGCACTTTGCAGGCAGAGTTTTGTGAAGTCCATGGATAAGTTGGGGTTTCTACCGAATCCCTTCCTCGTTGAGAGGGAGTGTTAAACTAGTAACAACAAGGAAGGTCTTTCTGCATGCATGTGATATTCCATGCAGAAGACTTAAATTAGGAAAGCAATTGTATTTAATTTACTTTTCCTAAGTTTACTTTGGAAAATAAATTAAAGTGATTTAAATTAACTTTAGTGAAACACTAGTTAAAGTGAAAGTGAAATTAGGGTTTTCAATTTACCTAAAGTTATAAAAGAGAGATCAATTGGTGGAGATGACACACACACTTGTATTCCGACAGAGACAGGATACAGATAGGGAGATAAAGTTAGACATAGGATTTAGCTGGGAAGATGGAGGAGCGAGCAACAAGATCACCGAGCTTCTTACAACTGGGCCGTACACTCACGTAGGAGGGTGTTGAGGTTTAGCTGGGGTTTTTCCCAGTGATTCTACCGTGTAACTACATTCACCGGGTTTGGGTGAATTTGCAGCATTGTAAACGCTCCATATTTTCTTGTAATAAAATCTATATCTGACTGTTGCACCGGTTTTCCCATCTTGGGTTTTTTCGGGGGTTTCCATACCCAAAATAATAGTGTCAATATTGTGATTTATTTCTCAGTTTTATATTCCGTTGCATACTATAAAATAAATTCATGTGTGGGTATCAATAGAAGACTTGCATGCACTGTTTAGCCCTAGTTTGAATATTAAAGGAAAAATTACAATATGATCCCCAATAGAGTCACCATTTATGTTGATGCTCAAAATGACACAGTTTGGGCTACAACACTGTAAACACCCTTGGAGGGTTGTTCAAGGGGAGGAAGGGGATGGAATCCTGTGTTGCATTTAGAGCCCTCTAATAGATATGATTCAAAGGGTTGATCAATGGCGTTAAGTACATAAATGAAACGAAATAAGGATTGAATAAACTTGATGAAAAACAATAATACTTTCAAAATAAGAATGTTAGTCCATTAAACAAACTATACGCCCTATCTAACCTTGCATGCATTAAAGTGTAAAGACATAATTAATTAATGTAATGAAATTAGTGCAAATTATTTACAAGAAAATTGAATATGTGATATGTAACAAAATTCTAAAAAAAGTAACTATTAGACGTTATTGTGAAAATGCGTGATTAATTAAAACCAATATGACTCCTAGGTAGATTATGCTAGCTACATGCAATGCATATAAAGAAATATAAAATTTCATTTCATTCTTGATTTTTAAAATCCAGGCTAAAGTTAAAGTTCATAAATGAAGTAATTAATGCCTAAAAAAGTGGAAACTTAGCATTTTGGCTGAGAATGCAAAACTGCAGATGTAAATTGAATTTCTTTTACAACTAGGTAGATTTTAAAAACATCTAAAGCATGCAAAAGGGAATTTTCAATTTCACTTAAATTTATATTTTTTCATGCAATTGAAAAAATGAGACTAGTTATGGCAATAATATTAATTAATCAATAGGAAACTTGGTAGATTAGTCGTTTAGTGAAATCAAGATCAATCAATTTTGCAGATTGTATAACATGACAGATTATGACAAATAGTACACGGAAAACTACATTAGTATGAAAAATGGAGTGTTAGAGAGGCCCAATACTAAAAATGAAAAATCATATTTTTATTTACAAGTCAATAGAAAAATAATAATAAAATTATTTATAGTTCTTTATACACAATGTATAACTTTTGCAGAGTAAAAAAAACATAAAAGCAACATCAACGATGGATGGAAAAGATATGAGGAAAAACACAAATATGCCCAAAACCATATTTTTATTAAAAATAGAATTTTGACAGTCATTAAGTACAAAAATGCCAATGTTGATTCAACACCTAAGAAAAGGAGGTTTATGATATGCTACGCATCTATCAACGACTCGAGTTCATCTAGATGAAAACGATATAGTGAGAGTTCTCCCCACTCAAATTATGTTGTCGGTAACTTGAACACATGACGACATCATTCATAAAAATATAAACATGAAAATACAATGCGTGAAGGAAAAGAAAACACACCTATAGCGTAAGGACACTCTAACTTCACTCAAGTGAATGGACCTAAAATGTAGTCTTACTTGCAATTGCCACCTGTTAGGCTCATGTATAACTGAGTATAAAATGGAAAATATTATCAGAACCTAGCAATACCCACCTCTTACCTCTGGTGTGAGATCATGTTTCAATAGATTCATCTATTTTTTAAAGGTTTTCTACGCATGTATGCGAAGCATGTGATGGGAGGCGAAGTGTTTTGGAAACTTCCAAGGCTCAACGATTGTTGATTCATTTGGTGTTCTCTTTGCCATGTGCATCAAAAATGATGGTGAGCTATAGTAATTGATGCTCACCCTTAGACTCTGAATGAAACACATGGGGTCTGATACATAAATGAAGGAAACACTAGGCATGGAAATTCAAAGCACACCCACCTGTACCTTTACTATAGGTTTTATGTTTAATTTTCTAGACAAAGTTTAAATTGCCATTTGATATGATATTTTGAGAAGATAGCTCACATTATGTTCAATGGGTTTCCTACACATGTCAACAAGATTCCTTCTACTACAAATGTCTTGGAATTAATTAACTTGATGAGCCATAACTTATACTAGACAAAAAACTACTTAAGAAAATGCCAACAAACAATGTCACAATAATGTACCACTCGGAGAACTAGTCCTTAATCATGCATGACCTTCCTTATCTGTCTAGACAACTAGGGAGAATGGTAACGAACGTTAGGAAGATTTTAACCACCTTATTTGGGAAGAAACTTATTAGGTGTCCTCCACTCTGCTTCCGAAGGGAATATCACATGTCATGAGTAATAGTTTTTTATGCAAAACCTTGGTTGGTTTGCGCCCCACTATTTGGAACAAGAATGTGTTTGAAAAAACATCGAATTGCTTTCTTAGACTTTTGTTTAGTCACGTGGAATTAATCAATCTATATGCCCATTTTAACACCATGCCCTCAAATATCGACGACGAGGGTTATTTTCCTGTTGCAGTTGCAAGTATGAAAATATTGGGCCTATGTTTCCTTCCCCTCATTAGTTTCCCAAGGCCTTACTACAGGATACTTATGTTTGACATTGAAGTGGCCATACCCTTTTGAGGTAGCAAAAATGGTGGTCTATCCTTAATGTCCTCAAGCTCTCCTATGTGTTTGACAGCATTCATTATGACCCACTTGTGTCGAGTGGCGTCTCTGTGTTTTTATTTGCTGTCTAATGTTCCCCTGGTCTTCCATGTGGATTTTGTTTGAGCCTATCATGTGTTTGGTATGTATGGCGGCCCAACGGGTGTTTTATTTCTTGTTCTTTATTGTCACATTTATCGTGTTTTTTTATGGCCCTTGTTGCTCTACAAACCTATGGTTGGCATTTATTTATTTTTCAAATGGCACTTTTAATGTGTGCTTCCCTATCTTTGCTGACCATTGGAATGCGTCTGCTCATGCTTGTGCATATCATTCTCACCACATCTCTATTACACAACCATTATGGTTGACTTTTGAGTTGGAATGTCATGCTCATTTCCCATCACCATTGTAACATCTCCCTTCATACATTCCCTATCTACTTAACGTAGTTGTTGAAGTTAGATGTGCCCTTTAATTGGCTCACTGTCAACATTTTCGCTACATTTTCTCAGATTATGTGGCCATTTTTACCTTGTGTTGAAGGTCACTCTCATTTCTTGCCTATGCCAACTTTGGCGTCTTTCCATCTCTATCCTTATTTGTTGTGTTTTTTATTCTTGTAGTTTCTTGTTTATGTTTGCAGTACCAAGGACCACGTCTTCTAAGTGCAGCTTCCACATTGAGTATGGCACCCATCCACTTGGCTAGTGGCACTTTCTTGGAATTTTTATGTGGCCAGGAGATTGTTTATTATTATTATTATTATTATTTATTTTGAAAATCAATATGTATTAGGGACTTAGGAATAAGGGATGGGAAATTAATTAGGAAAAGGGAAGTTGTTTTTCTTCTTGACTTTACAACAAATATTTACCCGATTTCACAATGGGGGGGATTTTTATTTATAAAATTGGGGTAATTGGCTTTTCACAAGAGGACACCAGAGGGGGAAACTTTTCAATCCTCTAAGTATAGGATTGATGGCTATACTGATAGGAGGATGCATATGGAAAATCAATGGAGATCATGAAATTGACAATTTTTAGCTAACACGACATAGCTTACATGAACTTTCTAAAACTTTGACAAAATATTGAAAGGGTCAAACATGAAAACAAATGTCAAACAAAATATGGGCATGACCAACATGATGAGATAAATGCAATGGTATAAAATTATTAACATGATGACGTGCACAAAGAAAGATAACAAATCTCCAAAACTTCACTCAACAAGGCTATGATGATGCACATGATGCAAATTGGAAAGGCTGTTGAAAGGATCATTTGAGAGAAAAAATAGGAAAATTATATATGGATGTGATCAGTGGTTTGTCCTAGATATGATGGTGTATACATAACAATCATACAGAAAATTTTAATATGTTCACCTATGGAATCATGTTTCAACACTTAAGAACATGTAATGTTGAGAATCAACACTTTCTTCCCTTATTGGAAATTCTCTAGATCCAAACAAGACCAAACCATAATAATTACCAACAAAAAAATTGATCCCATCTTTGCAACCATCTTCCTCTGGTCCCGTGGCTCAATGAAATTATTATTAAACTACAAATAAATTTGACTCTATGGCCACTTAACCCTTCACTAAATAGGCAAGGGAGGAGGAAAACACATATCTCATGGAGGGGATTAATTAAATTGTGCATCCCTCCTCCCAGTCCTCTCAAAACACAAATCCACAAAATTTGGTCTTCTCTACATAAAATCCTCCCCATTGCCATATTATTATAGACTGCTTTTCCTACTAATCTTCTCAAACTCAAACCTTTCATTGAATCAAAATCTAACATTTGAAGAAGAATTTTGTTGTAGAATAGGATTGGGGTTTTGATTTCCTCTCACCTAATGATGACAATGGTGTCAATTCTATATGAATTTTTGGGAAGGTCAATCTTGATAATCTAATTGGTATACCCATGGTAGAAATGTCCTCTAGGTTCTCCATGGATCTATGTAAATTAATCCTGATAAGAATTTCATAGTCTTCATCAATAGAAGCTTCCCGATTGGCAGAATTGGCATTGACTCTATTTCTATATGCCATGATAGCTTCAAAGTTCCATTGTTCCAGAGGAACTGGTGCAGAAGGGTACCTCGGACTCTAATACCCAAATGGTGATCCTTCATACTATTATTGTTTCCATAGAGAACAAATGGAGGAGAAGGAGGAAGAGGGGGGTGTACATAGGGATTGGGTTGAGGAGGATGAATCCTATTATCGTCTCCTGCAAATTCCACCAGTGGAAAAAAAATACCATGAAATACTTTAAGGATTCTTTGAATCCATTTGTGGTGTTAAAATTTAGTAAATTGTAACAATCTAGATGGATTCATAGACCCCCCGGGGTCTATGAATCCATTGATGATTGTAGGGTCTTTGAATCCCTTGAGAGTATATTCTTAGTTGATGTTATTCATTCACCTTCATTAGCTACAATCTAAGAAAATCATACCTAAGATAAGAATGAGCTCTCATGAGCTCCAGTATATTGAAATAGGGCATTGGACAATTCCAAACACACTGTGGGATGAAAGGATCTGCTAAACGACTAATTCATATTCATACAATTGTTAGTCATATTTTTATTCTTATCCTAAATTAGTTGTTTATGTTAGTCATTTTTAATTGTGTTGCTTATTATATAGTCGTAATTTTTTTTATCCCTAGACTAAATAGTTATTTAAGTTAGTCATTTTTAGTTGGGTCACTTAAAATTGCACAAATTTGGTTGTATTTCACTTGAAAAAACTCTGGTAGCTAAACTATTTAGTCGTGTAGTCACTAATCTCTCATTTTGTACTAGTGGTTGGAGAATAAAGATACAATGAAGGTATATAGGGTTTGTAATGTGTATTCTCCTATATAGTATGAGGGAAATGCCGACTTTTTGAAATCCTTGGAATTTTTGAAAGATAAAGATATGAGTTAAATTACCACAGTAGGTGAGGATTTTAATGCCACCTTTTCCCGAAAAGAGAGAAGGGGAGGGATTTTTGTTAGAGATTAATTTGGGGAGATGATATAGGATTTGTTAGTGGATTTGGGATCTGATGGATATGTTTCCGAAGAGAGATAGATACACATGAAATAAAATAATAATTGGCCAAGGTCACATAGAAGAAAGATTATATCATTTTTGAGTGCATAGTTCACTCATATTGGAGGGAAGTTGCATATTATCCAAAATTATTCCTTCATGTTTCTTTGACCAAAAACTTATTTCTACTTATTTTTCTTGTCATCCAGGCATCTAAAAATTTAGGCCTTATACCTTTTTGTTTTAATCCTTCATGGCTTCATTAAAGGGCACTAATGGATATCATTTAGGAAAAATGGAGAACCAACATCCAAGGGTCTCCCTCTTTTATTAAGGAGTCCAAGCTTAGGTTTGTAAAGGATTCCTTAAAGGAGTGGGAAAATTCATATTATAAAACCCTTGATAAAGAGAAGAGGGAGCTATAGGAACAACTAGCGGAGTTTCAAGCCAATATGGAAAATAAATAAGCCACTCCTTCTGATATCTTAGAGTATCAAAGGATGTCAAAAGCTACATAGGGCCCATTGAAAAAATAGAGAAAACATGGAGAGTAAAATCAAGAAGTATCTAGCTAAATGATAGAGATAATAATATAGAATACTTCTATAAGAAAGCTAAAAGGAGACAATATCTATCTATCTATCTATATATATATAATAAATCAATAAGGTGGAAACATTACATATAATATATTTTGAAGAGATAAATAAATGTAATATATGAACATTTTTGGGAGATTTATATAAAAAATATTTTGTTCTCACAAGAATCCATTGAAGAAATGCTTTAGGAGATTCCCATCTTGTTGGCATTGAGGACAACTTGATCTTGAAAAGAAAAATCTTAGAGGAAGAGGTCATAGATGTAGTTTGGATATTAGATCCAAACAAAGCCACAAGACCAGATGAATTCATAATACACTATTTTTTACCATGATAGTATATAATAAAATATTATAAATTTTATTTCACTGCTCTGAAATCTCATATCCCAACCCAGTTTCAAGGCTCTCTAGTTGTCCAGAGACATATAAGAATAATCAACTATCTGTAACAAAAAACATATGAAATCTAATTACTCTTTTAACCAACAACAATACACATACATAAAATGGACACAAAATTTTAGGTTAATGTGACCCTGGAAAAACCCTTGTGGGAAAATCAACGAGAGAGTAGAATAAATTTTATTATCTCAAGCTGTTCCATTGAGGTTCAATAGAAAACTTCTGAAACAAAATTATATCTGAGCCAATGGATCTGATGATCAAGCCTAATCTCTGCTGGATGACTGGAAAATGCTCCCCTCTATGAATCTGCTATATGAATCAGGATTCACACCCCTTTGCTAGTGAATCACATTCTCGGTGATTTCCCTCTCTCTATTTTATGAACTCAATCATTGATCTCACTCTCCTCCAATGAAGTGCACCTCCCTTCACATAAATGTGTCCCCTCTCTATATACTCAATCTTTGAACTCTCTGGTGATGGATCCAATCTCTCTCAAAAGTAGACTCAACCTCCAATGAATCCTCCCTTAGCCGCATGCTAAGTGTGCTCAATACATTCTTAGATTTACTCCCTTCTCTGCTAGGTAAAACACCCTTCTCTTTTCAAGAATTCACCTCCTTTCTCATCCGAACATTCTCCCTCCTCATGCAAAAATTCATCCTCTCTTGTGCAGATAAACTCACTAGTGAATAATGCACCCCATTTTTTCCTTCTTAAGACTCTTTTAGGTTTGAGTGACTTTTAGGGAGAAAAATCCCTAATTCACTTTTCATTCGAAAATCCCATCATGCAAACTTTTAATTGAAAATGCATGCATGAAAACTCAAACGAAGAGTTTTTCTTCTACATGAAGCAAAGTTAAGGGTCCAACAAATTTCCAAGTTAAATTTTCAACACTCCCTCTTAATGAGGAAAGTGTTATGCACCACACCCATCTTGTCCCTGAAATAAACATACTTTCCTTTCATTTGTGACTTCTTCAATTGCCCCCCTCTAAACATGATCCCAAATGAATTGATATTTGATCTCAATATGTTTGAACATGTCATGAAAAACTTGATTCTTCATGAGTTTCATGCAACTATGATTGTCACAGTAAATTACCGATGGCTCCAACTACTGATGAAATATGCTCACTAGCATCTTGCGAAGCCAAATATCCTCAATTCCACTAAATTTTGTTTCCTACTAAACCATTACACAACTACTGAACCTAAGATGAAACAACTCCTAGAGGTGCTTTTCCTATCCATTGCACTACCTACCTAGTCATAATTTGTATAGCCAATCAATTATACTCCATCCCTCCTGTCATAGTTTAGTCCATAGTCCAATGCACTTCTAAGATACCTAAGCACATGCTTTGTTGCCACCCAATGCACACTCTTGGGCTCCACCATAGACTGACTCAAATTGTTGATAGCATAACATAGATCTAGTCTAGTGTTGACCAGATACATCAATGATCCAATAAGCCGATGGTACCTAGTGGGATCAACCAAATCACCCTCCAAATATACCAACTACTTCTAGTTGGTTGTCATAGGTGCGGACATAGGCCTACAATCCTCCATCTAAAATATATTCATAATGCCAATTGTGTATCTTCCTTATCCCAGAAAGATATTCCCATCCTCCTTTCAAACCTCTAGACCTAAAAAGTAACTCATTAGACCTATGACTTTCATCTCAAACTTTGAACCAAGATCTCTCTTGCAATTGGCTATGAGTTTCTTTTCTCTTGTAATAAACAAGTCATCCACAAACAATACTAGAATGAGTCGATCCTCACCAACCATAATGAACTAGAGGTTGGGATCTGCCTCACTCTTTTGGAAACCCATCTTCTGCAAGTAAGTATATATCCTCAGATAGCAAGCTCTTGGAGCTTGCTTTAGACCATACATAGCTTTCCTCTACCTTCCCAAATGCGACTCTCTCTCATGCACCTTAAATCCCTTTGGACACTTTATGTACACCTCCTCCTTTGTGAATCCATTTGGGAAAGCAGTCTTCACATCCATCTAGTGGATCTTCCAACACATATTTGTGCAATGGATATCACTACTTGATTGAAGTGTACCTATAAATTGGAGTGAAGGTCATCATAGTCAATTCCCTCTACCTGTGAGAACCCCCTCTCCACAAACTGATCCTTGTACTTCTCAATTCTACCATATGCATGATATTTTATCTTGTAGATCCACTTGGAAGTCACCACAGACTTCCCCTCAGGTCTCGACATAACCTCCTAGACATCATTCTTCATGATGGAAGCATACTTTTCCACCATGACATCTCTCCTGCTCACCTACTTCCTGCTCATAAGAATATGGATCAGACTCACTAATACTTCTCACATAGCCAAATAACTACAAAACCTCTATGGCACCTTACTCTATCTCATAATCCTCTTGGGAGTCCCCGTTGTCTGAGCTTCCTTTAAGGTATCTTAAAGCCACTTGGGATTCCTCTTCCCTGAAGTAACCTCTTGTAGAGGGAATTTATCATCCTCATCCCAATATACTGCTTGATACTATGTACTTGATGATGTATCGACCCCATTGATATGTGACCCTGTAACTCGTGAACTTGTAACTTGTGAACCTGAAACCGAGGGACCACTACCCTGTGATATTGTACCTGTACATGTACATGTACCTATACCTAGGGAACATGTCTCTTACCAACCTGTCACCATTAATACCTATGACCCTCAACTATGTGAATTTATACTCTACACTGTACCCTCCTAAGGTTTAGGATCCTATTGCTTTCCCTTCTCTAACTCACATGACTTCTTGAAAGCCTTGTCCTTCTCAAATATTACATCCCACCTCATGATTATTCATATCTTCGCACGAATGTATATGTGGTAGGCATTCAAAGTCTCATCATACCCAACAAAGATACCCTTCTGTGTTGTGGGATCCAACTTTGTCCTCTTCTCCAAAGGGACATGTTATTAAGTAAGGCATCCAACTATCTAAAATGCCCAACCTTAAGATTATTTTATGATAAAGCCTCTTAATGAGTCATGCATCCCAAAGCTTATGGGAACTCTTGTTTTGAAAGTACACTACTGTGTTACAAGCCTCTTCCTAGAGAAAGCAAAGAAAACCTTGATCATGTAGCCTAGATCTCGCTACACCAACAGTTGCCCTATTCTTCCTCTTTGCCACCCCATTCTGCTAATGTGTGTATGGTACTTAAAATTCCTCTTGACTCCCTCCTATGCACAAAACACATTAAACTAATTAGAGGTATACTCACCCCTATTTTCTAATAACAATACCCTAATCCTCCTCCCTATTTGTTTCTCCACAAGAGATTTAAATTCTTTGAACCTCTACAAGACTTCTTTCAACTCTTTCCTCTTTAGGAAGTAGATCCAATTCTTCCTGGAGAAGTCATCAATGAAGTTCAAATAGTACTAATAATTGTTTAATGATAAATTCAACTTTAGACCACAAAGGTTAGAATGTACCAAATTAAGCGTCCCCACTGTTTTATGTCACTGCATTGAAAAGAAGTATTGGCAAAGTGCACACCCCTTGCACACATCACTATGATCTGTGCTAAAATCTGACACACCTGCCATTATCTCCCTTAAAATACTTAATGTTGGATGATGTAGGTGGTCCATCCTCTTGTGCCACAAATCGCACAAGTCATAATCGTCACTGTAGCTTCTATGCACCGAGGCATGATAAAGTTGAAATATGATATTTTATAGATTCCCACTACAAAATCCAATCCTCACTATTGTAGTATCACTAGATCCCTTAGGATGAATGAGTACATGCCCATCTTGGAATAGAGTCCAAAATCCACTTTCCTATATGGTGGAAAATAATATAAATTTCTTCTTCAACCACGGGACATACAAAACATCCCTCACCATCATGGGCTCTTCAAACTCCCTCTAAAAGGAAATTGTCCCTCATCCAGCTACCCAAATTGAAGTGATGTATCCCAGTACAACATTGAGACATAAATCACTCTCAGTAAGATCTGTAAAGTACCCACAAACACATGTCATGTGGCTAGAGGCCCCGTTATCTATGTACCAAACACTTGTATTAGACGTGCTCAATGAATGATAAGAAATCAGGGACAATTCCTTGTCAAGCTCCTCTGTGGAATGCTCATCCACGTATACTAAAGTAAACACATGACAAGTAATTAAGGAAAATTCATTGTCAAACTAATCAACAAACTCATTAACTTGGGCTAATGCTGCATCCTGTTGCTTCTTATTCTTCTTGTTATTGGGACACGCTACTGCATAGTGCCCCATCTTGTTGTAGAAAAAAACACTTTACCTTGCTCATATCTTGTTTATGATCACCATGGTTCTTTGCCCCACCCTTGGGACCCTTCTTGGATTTCTTCTTTCCTTTTGTTGCAAGTGCCACATCCTCCTCATCATGAACAATAGAAGCACTCCCCTTGACATATCCTCTCCGGGCCTCTTCTTGTATGAAATCTTCCTAGAGACAATCCCATTTGGGAATATTTTCCCTTGCCACAATCGCTTCCACGAACATTTCTCATGGCTTGGTCACGCCATTTAGGGGTGTTCACACAAGGACATTGTCCTCAATCTTATGCCCAACTGCTCCTAACTCATCTCTTACCTAAGTGACAGGGTAAGATATGTAGCCACACTTTCATTTTTTTTATTATTATCATTTAAGTGCCCTTCAATTTCTCTATTAGTGCCATCTTTTGATTCTCATTGGAACTCTGATATAGATTATTTAAGACATCACACATTTGACAAGCATTATCCTTACCATTCATATGAGGGATAACATCATCCTTAATCACATCAAGCATGATTCTCTTTGTCTTGATGTTATGTTTCTTGTAGGTTACCTTCATTGTTGCATATGTAGGCATTATCATGGGATTCATTGTTGTGCTCTTCACAATGTCCCACAACTCACACTCCTTCAAAAGAAAGACAATTCTTGCTCTCTAAGGAATGAAATCAACTGCCCCATTCAACCTATCCTCAACTCTCAAACTTGTAGTGATGATATTCCCATCTGAAAACTAAATCCATGTTTTGCCTCGATGAATAAGAAGTCCCTTTATTGAACAGATCTTATCTTTGTTCACACATATATGATAGATCTTTCACAGATCTAGCTTATACTCTCATAGATATTATAGATGTGATGCATACCCTCATAGATTTGGTCTTTTCTCTCACATATATGATATATCTACCACAGATATGGACCATGCTCTCGTGGATCTAATAAATCTACCATATATATGGACCCTCCTATCATAAATTTTATATATATGATGTTTATCCACACAAATTTGGTATTTATACTCAGATATAGTGTATGTATGCTCTGATCCTTTAACTAAGCTCTGATACCAAGTAAATTTTATTTCGTTGCTATGAAATATTAGATCTCAACCCGGTTACAGTCTCTCTAGTTCATATTCTTAATGCCCAACCCAATCCTATTTCCTAGAGACATATAAGCATAACAAATATCTACAACTAGAAACACATGATCTCTAATTACTCTTTTAACCAACAACAATACACATACATAAAATGGAAACAAAATTTCCAGTCATTGTAAACCTAGAAAAACCCTTGCAAGAAAACCAATGAGAGAGTAGAATATATTTTATTATCTCAAGCAGTTACAATGAGGTTCAACATAAAACTTCCATCACAAACTTATCTCTGAGCCAATGGCTTTGTTGCTTAATCTTGATCTTCGTTGGATGGGTGAGAAAGGTGCCCCTCTTTAAAATGCACCCCACCATGAATCTACTATATAAATCAGGCTCCATGTCCCTCTACTACTGGATCACCTTCTTAGTGATTTCCCTCTCTATCTGATGAACTGAATCAATAACCTCTCCCTCCTCCAATGAAGTGTGCGTAACTCCACTAAAACGTGCCCTTTCTCTGTCTACTAAATATTTCATCTCTCTACTAATGAATCCAATCTATCTCAAAAGTTGTATCAGCTTCCATTGAATCCTCCCTCAACCTCAAAATAAGTGTGCTCAATATCTCCTCAGATATGAACCCTTCTCTGTTAGGTAATGCACCCTTCTCTTCTCAAGAATGCACCTCCTTTTTCATGAAATAATTCACCCTCTCTTGTGTAGATAAACTCACTACTAAATAATGTTTCCCCCTTTTCCCTTCTCAAATCTCTTTTAGGTTTGAGTGACTTTTAGGGAGAAAAATCCCTAATTCACTTTTCATGTGAAAATCTCGTCATTCAAACTTTTAACTAAAAATGCATGCATGCAACTTTTGCGTGTAAACTCAAAAAAAGAGTTGTGCTTCTGCATGGAGAAAGGTTAAGGATCCAACAAATTTCCTAGTTAACTTTTCAACAAATATGACTAATAAAGAATTCTAAATTGGACAAAAGGAAATGACATAATAGGAGTGCCACACACTCCTCTTTTATGGTGTTGATGCCAAATGACTCAAACCTTCTGTCCTTTTCTAGATTTTGGCTATTTCCCTTTGCAAGTCAATCCATAATATTTTAACAAACAATTTAGTGAGTGTAGTAAAGCCTCTTCTTTCCAAACTAATTTCAAAAAATAAAATGGAGTCACATGGAGAAGAGACAAATATTTGATAATATCATTCTTGTTTATGAAGTGATCTACTCTAGCCAAAGGTGAGGAGATAAAGGTATGTTAGTTAAAATTGATATAGTTATGCTTTTGATAGAATCCAACATGTTTTTCTATTTGTAGTTTTGAAGAGATTTGGATTCTCCAAAAACTTTGTTAAATGGATTAAGGCTTGTATCAACTACCAATGGATCACTTCTCTTGTAATGGAAAGCCTACAAAAAAAAAATCAGTGGTTTAGTGGCATAATGAAAGAATTGATGTCATCTTTCTTCCTTACTATATATCATTATGGTTGATCATTTAAGCTGGGATATAGATCATGAAAGGTTGGATGAAAAGCTTGAAGGAATCCTTATTGTTAGCAAGATCAGGCAAATTAACCATGTTGAGTTTGTCGATAATACCTTGTTATTTGGTGGAGATTCCTCAATAATAGAATCAATATTTAAAATTTTCCTTGACCTCTTTATTGATGTTTCATGGGGAAGGTAAGTATTGATAAAATTCAAGTTCTTGGATGGAATTTATCTTCTACTTTATTGCAACAAATATCAAGAATTTTTTGTTGTGTGGGAGTATAGAAATGAACATCCTTTACGTATTTAGGAAATGCTATTGCAGTGAAGCAAGCAAAAGTGGTGGATTGGATTCATGTCATTCAAAAAACTAAAGCAAAGGTTAAAACCTATTGGTAAAATTGTCTTGATTAAATTAGTTCTCTCATTCTTTCCTGTTTTATAAATCTCTTCCATATTTTTATGGAAAGGGGTTATTTATAATATGAAAATTTTCATCTGGTTAAGTCGGAGACAATGGAGTTTAACTAAAAAATAGTCGAGTCCTTGAAAAAATACACAACGCTAATGAAATTGGCTATGGAATCCAAAATACTATGGAGATTAATCATAGGGGAGAAATAATGGTGGAAATAAGTCCTTACAAAAAACATTTGAGTTCCCTCATGGAAAAATGTCGAGATAAGGACGTCACAACTATTAAAGGATATAATATTTGAAATTTTTGTAAAGCCTCAATTAAAATTATACACGACGTGTTGAATTGAATACCAAGAAAGGGTAGGAAAATCAATCTTGGAATGATAAAATAATGGTAAAGGTCCCCTTCTTGGCTATCAATGCCTTTCGACTTCTTAAAGTTTAGTTAAAAAATTATGGCTATAAAATGTTGTATGATATTTTATATTGAGTCTCAATGGGGCGTTGGAACTGATGAAATCATATGGAATATCCATTGCACCCTGTTTTCCAATTGATTTCTAATGGTGAAAAAGGGTCACAAATTATGGATATGATGCTTGTATGGGGTTAATATTGGTTTTTTAATAGTTTAAATTTTTTTATGAATATCTATGTAATTATATTTTACAGGTGTTAAAATCCAATATTAAGATATACCAATTATTGCCATGAATTGCACAATAGAGAGAAAGTTGCATGAGAATAGAAGAAAGATAAGTAGTAGGAACACAAATGATTTATTCACATAATGGAATGAACTGCATAATAGATTACATTTATGTATTTATATCCATCATGGATCATGGGAGCACCATCCATCATTTACTTGGACTGCTTCTAGAAGAACTGTTAGAAATCACATTAGAATTAGACCCTTCTAGCTCTAGCTCACCAATTGGATCTCGAAGGGTATGAGGAACATTATGGTACTGTTGTATCACCTTATGGTTTTGATGTAGCTGCAATATACTCAATCATAAGGAATGGATGTCAAACTTCTCTCCCACTAGCTACGATCTCTCTCAACTAGCTACAATAGACAGAGGGGGCACATCTCCCAACTGGTTGCAATGGGCACATCACCAAAGCAAAGAAAATCCTAGGGCTCTTCAAGGAAAATGAAAAACCTGGAACAAGATTCCCAAGGAGGCTCTCATAATCATTTTATAAAATTCTCTTGGATTTTTTGTCCTTCTATAGTTTTCTCATGAAAATATTAATAAAATAATAATTAATATTATTTTCATGAGAGAATAGAAGTTAGCCCCCTTTTCTAATTTGAAATTAGGAAAAGATGTCCTAGATTCTTGCTGATTTCCTTGGATAAATTGGGATCCCGAATCTTACTTTGTTGTTTCTAATCCCTTTTGAGCCTTTTTCACAAATTTGGAAACTCTTCCTTTCTGCTTTTGAGATGCTTTCTTGCTTTGCTGCTTTTAAATGGAATATCCAAGATCCAATAGGTTTTATTTTATGTCCACACATAACAACTATAGGAATACCTCCAAAGTGGGAATTGTCCCCATGATATCCTTGAGGAGGGGTAGGATTAGATGCTTTTAGTTGTTATTGCAGTGGAATAAAAGGATTAGTTAAGACAACTTGTTGTGAGGTGGCACGCTATTGTGCCATGTGTTTATGAATTCCCTCCATGTGCATACATTGGAATGTGAGATGGTCTCCTTTACAAATTGTGCAAGGAAATCATGGGGTTCAGTTTCCTCCACCTTCTTGGTGTAAATTTGAGCACATAGATCTGTAGACAAATACACAACTCACAAAGTAGATCTCACAATTTACTCAGCAATTGAATAATGAAACAGTGCAAAAATGGCTTGCAGCTGTGAATGCTTTCATTAATCAAAAGTAATCAAATAATAATTACAATGAAGTAAAATGGCTTTAATAACCACATGAAATTCGAATCCACATGAGGAAATTCGAATTGATAGACTCTACTTGACTGTAGGTAACTAAGACCTTGTCTAAATCACTATCGGAGGACTCAGTAGTTAACTGACCTTGTCTAAACCATAACCGGAGTTCATCGGAGCTCTAAAACACAACTTAAGTGTTACATTCAGTGTTGACTAAGGTTAACTAACTGTGGTAGGTAAGAAATGCGCCCCACATGAGTGCAGTTAAGTAAACCTAACACTAACTGAATGTAGAGGACGTCAATTGAATGTAACTGACTCCTAACTTAGTTTGACTAGTCATTAACTGAAGTGAACTGACCTTGGTTGGTTTTGGCACTCCCAATGGCTTCGTAAATTGTAGGGATTGGTCGAGGAGGCTCCTAAATTGATGCAATCAAGTGCAATCAGTGGCAGTGAGCCTCAATTAGTGTTCCCCACACTTTAGTAACTGAAACATGTGCCCCAATTAAGCCAAGTGGACCCAATGGTGTTAATGACTATAAATAGACTGGATGGACTCCTGATTTAGACATGACTCCCAATTTAGACATATGACCAAATTTGGACAAGGGAGGATTAATAATCCTAACACCCCCCCTGAATGCTAACTTGGACAAACTGTGAGCCCTGGTAACTAAGACCATAGGTCACCCATTACATCAAGTAAAATAAAGTAACTGCTTAATACAAGGAGCTGGGGCAAAAACCACATTGGAAAAAAGCCCTCCCTCTAGCTAAGCAGGTAGAATCAGGTCTCAAGTTTGAAAAACTTGAAAATATGTTGCTGCAATCTTCATCTCTGTGAGGTAGTGAAGCAGCATGCATGGTGTGCTGTGCATAGGTATTATGGGGCCTGGCATCAGGCTTCAAATTTGAAGCCTTCAATGCCCGTCAAAGGCCCTTTTGCCCGTCATAGAAGGGTAGGATGAATTTTACTCTGCTAAAAAAATTTAGTTTCATACAAAACCCGTCAATAATGAAATTAAGTTGATCTCTGCAAATTTTCAACGGAAGGGCAACTCCAAATTTTGCATGTCGTGGGTTATCATTGGTTGTCGGAGACCACTATCCGTGGGAGATGGAGAGTTGGACCTTGTGCCCATCTAGCAGTGGCACCTGTCTTGTGGGGTCGGTGAGTAGGTAACAAGGTGTCATCTTAGTTACAGTGTGAATGTATTTAATGTGATCACCAAACCTCAGTCCAGACTGGAATCCATAATGCACATTGTGTATATGTGTAACGTGCTGCTGACTATTGTAGGTGCCATTACCATAGGCCCATTAACTGTCTTTGCTGTCACGCACGGCTAGAGATAAATTGCTCAAAGATTTTTTGTGTCCTTTTATCTCGACCTTGGCTCCCGTATCCATGAAGGGGAGAATTAGGCCAAATAAGAAAGGGTGCTCGTGGTTAAGGAGCCTCCTATGGTTGAGAGATATTGATCAATTTCTCCCACCAGCTGTTATCGATAAGGCATGAGAGCGTTGGCGATCGGTGAGCAGAAGGGGCGAGAAGGGTTGGTGGAGAGTGGCGCATTAAGGAGGGAGGATGTTACCTTTATTTTTTCTTTTTCCTATGAACATTGACTATGAGTATTCCAGGTGAGGGACAAAGAACCTAAGAAATAACAATAATCCATTGAATTTTTTTGTGCCATCATTGATGGCAATGTGACAGTGGAGTCGACCCAACAAGTTCTTTGATGCAAAATGCAAAATGGAATGGAGGTTGGAGCCTTCGACCTGCACCAGTGCCCACTGCCCACTGCCTAGTGCTACGGAAACCACCTGACTATTGAGTCTTGACTCTTAAGTGACAACAGTAATCTCTACCCACGTAGCTTGCTGGAAATTTTTATGAAATTTGCATATTTAAATCCATGACTAGTACCAACGCATAAATCCGCCATAATAATTACCAGATTGAGTATATTTTGGAGGTTGGAAATTGCTAATGCAACAACAGGACAATACATATATGCGTGTTTACTCCATTGAATCATTCTGCCTCAGCGCTGTGTTGTTATCAAGTTTCTGTGTCTTATCATTTATGTCTCGGGTTTTCACAAATGGAGAGTTGGGTTTTCGGAAAATTGTCATTTATGTCCTGGGTTTTTGGAAAATGGAGAGTTGGGTTTTCGGCAAATGGAGAGTTCCAGACAAACAACAATAAATATAGGTAGGTATGCCCATTGCCAACTCCAAGCAATTTGTATTTGTTGTTTCAAACATGTTTTTCAATTATAGTAATACGGTTAAAAAATCATTATAGACAGAATGTAATTTGCATGATTTATTAATTAGAGAAATTTAAGAGGCAGATTCAATTAATGATGAGTTCCGCTTTCTCTTTCTTTGTTGTTCATTTATGAATTGTTTCCCCAAAAAATGCTTTATCAGTTTTAAAATAAGTTCACAGAAAGCCACTCTTGTATTTCCAGTTCCTTATGTTTATGCAAAATCCAACATTGCATATCATATTTTAAACCACAACAAACCCCTTGAAATCTAGGTCTAATGTGTGTCTAGACATTGCAAAGCTCAAAGTTGCTTTATTGAGTCCTTACAAACATCTTCTGCAATTTGTGCAATTCATCCAACGAGCTCCTTACAAACATATTTTTCAACATTTGCATTCATGATTCATCCAGTAGGCCCCTTATATGACTGGGTTGCTATGAATTTACAGGTATTTTGCAGCATTTTACATTGTGGATTTTCAAACATGTGTAGCAATTTGTATGTGGAAAACATAGTTAGATGTGTTGCTTGTTGAATTTCCTTCTAGTGCAATGAATATAAGGGTTTTAAATTTCCACATCCAATTTTAGTGCAATGAATATAAGGGTTTTAAATTTCCACATCCAACTTTTTTGAAACTTGTGATGCATTATGCCTCTGGTCGTTGGATCTATAAACCACTCCACGATAAAAAATATAGCTTCATCATCGAAAATATAGTTTCATGTCTAGTCATATCCCTTGGACATCAAGTTTTTGATCGAATAATATTATTCAATGCTTATGGGTTGCCCTGGTTCGGGACTTATGAGTCTAATAGTTAGCATAATTCAACCTGTTGGAATTATTGTAAGTCACTTTCATCAAAATAAGAGTGCTTTTTAAACTTTCACTGATATTTAGGAACACTTTGGACCTCCATTCTTGTTGTCTTTATTATGGTAAAGAAGACCTGAATGAAATGTGTATGAGTTTGTAGAGGGAAATGTAGGGTTCGATGTGACTTTATCATCCCATCACGTGGCTCTTCTGCCAATATGTTCATCATTAGGATTTGAACCCCAAGTGTCATATTTGGTTTAGTCCCCTGCAGATTTGCGATACGACCCTTATGAGACGTGCACCTTTTGAATAATCCTTTATGTTATAGAGGTATTGAAAATACATTTCTTCTAGAAGAGGGATTGGCTTGAATGAGGATGTAATCTTCGTTGCAGACAGAAAGAATGCATTCATTCCCACCACTAGCTCAATCAAGGAGATAGGATAAATTCGACAAAAGAAGACAAAAAAAGTGAGTTATATATTTATAAGTGAATTACTTAGGTTTGGATTTACCGCTTCTTAGCATCGAGGCATGCATTTATCTTTTTTCTTTAGGATTCTTTATTATAG
>LPNX010786432.1:700924-791750 GCA_001517045.1 Pseudotsuga menziesii
AGGCAACCTAGAGCAACAAAATCAGTGATAAAGACGCAATTCCTATCCTTCTTCAAGACTCCCGATGCTAAACACCTGGCAGCCAAGAAGCTGAAGACGACCCAACAGAATCCAGGAGAAACAGTCCGCGATTATGATAAAAGATGGAAGGATCTATTGAGTCAGTTGGACTATGTCATCGACGAACAATTACTCATTCAATGGTTCCTTGCAGGACTTTCACAGAAATTTCGTCGACACATTAGTCTGGAGACCTTCAATTCGTATGAGGATGCGTTGACAAAAGCTTTGCAGGTCGAGATGGATGAAGACATACCTGCCTGCCCGACCGACCACCGCTTGGAAGAACAGCTAGAGAATATGCAGAAGTCCTTGAAGGAGCTCACACTTAAGAACCAAGACATCTGGTGTACTAGCTGTTCAATAGCCGGACATACAAAGGATAACTGTCGACAGCAATTCAGTCGACAAGATGTCCGTTTTGTACAGACAAAAGCGTTTTGCGACATCTGCCAGGAACGAGGAGACCATTCCACCGCCGACTGTCCTTACAATATGAAGAATGGCAAAGCCTCCTGGTGTGCTATATGCGAAACTGCAAATCACAACACGGCCGACTGCCATCTCAACCTCAAAAATAGACAGAACTACCAGGCCGTCTACCTAACTAATGCTGTAGCACAGAACACAGAGCAGAACAATAACAATAATCAGAATGGGCAACGAAATTATGGCCGACGCTACGACCGTTGAAATGACAATCGACGACCATGGTTTGGAAGAACAGGTCGATTCGTTGGAAGTCGAGAAATACGGAGTCGTCGACCTAATCAATGCTTTATTTGTTACAAAGAAGGGCACAGATGCGCCGACTGTCCGTACAAGGACAGGACTGATCTGAAATTTTGTACACATTGTGGGGTAGGCGATCACTCCTTGGAGGATTGCCCTACAATGTTGGAAAAAATTAGTAATAAAAAGAATGTTAATGTCTTGTCTTGTGTCCAGAAGAATGATGTCATAACTACTAAGAATTTGCACATCGTCACTCGACAAGGCACTAAAACCGGGCCTGACAATCCTCAGATTAGTAAGATCACACACACAAACACATACCCTGACCCTTGCAAAGAACAACACACATATCAGGAAGCCACAAACCTATTTTCAAAACTTGCACAGCACGAAGACATTAGTCACAGTCGACACGACTCAACCCAGCATCTAACCCATCTCATTCAAACAGATAAATCTGTCGGTCAGTTCATTGATTTATTGCATCAAATCAAAAGCACTCACACTGAGAAACAAACGAAGAACATCTGTAGTTTAAATCAAAAAGACAAAAACGATGTCGACCCTCTTGTCAACCTGGAAATTGAAGGGTTCCATGTCCGACAAGTGGTGCTTGATTTTGGGTCTCAGGTAAATATAATGACCCGGGATACCTGGGAACGGATGGGACGACCTCGACTCTATGAGTCAGGCATTTATATGAAACTAGCCGACCAGGGCCTTATTGAACCCATTGGGGTCTGGAAAGATGTAGACACAACCATTAAAGGCATATCAACTAAGGTTGATTTCGAAATTATTGACCCAAAGGAAGGATCTAGCTCCTTCCCAGCCCTTGTAGGTCGACCTTGGGGTAGAAAAATGAAAGCCTCTATCTCTCTAGATAAAGAACATATTAAACTTAAAGGAAATGGTCAAAAGGTCATAGTACCTATTAACCCCTCCCAAGGCCAACCCTGGGTTGAACCAATTGATGAGGAAGTCGATATCCGACAACTTTATCAGATCCAAAACAATACTGACTACACAGAACCAAACGCCCAAGGGGAGCTTTACTTAGGTAGCCCCGACTCAGTTGGTTACAATTCAGATGCTGAACTATATGACTGGGAAATGGAAAACTATGAAACACAAGCAAGAGGGTGCTGGACTATCCAAACAGTACAGAAAAACCCCACTCGACAGTGCTTTCTAGTCTCAATTATCCCCAAGATTTTTGAGAGAAAAATAAGAGAACACCCTACCTTACAACCGACCAACGAAACAACCAGGACACAAACAAGGTATAAGGAGAGGGAATCCCCTGTCATGCAATGTTGAACAAGTGTCTAAGGACTTTGGAGAACATGGCCGACTACATAGCTTAGTAGAAACCTTCACTGGTCAAGCAGCTAGATGGTGGGATACCCATCAGACAAAACTTCAGACCTGGACTAGTGCTGCAGTCTGTGTGCAGAAGAGACCAACTATTCGCCTGCACAGCCCACCTCAGTAGCAGTCTCCCTTTGCAATCTATTTTTGTACTTCTATTCTATTTTTTTTACCTCCCCTTTTCTTCGGGTTGAAGAAATGTTTTGTTTGTGGGGGAGATGTAGAAGGAGAAAGTCGACATAAGTCGACTTGAACGAAGACCGACTTAGTCGATCAGCCGACTAAGTCGAGAGACCGACTACGTCGGTTGGCTGAGTAAACACAGTAGTTAGTCTGTTAACTAATAGTCGTGTCGGTTCGGTGAACCGACAGGTAGTTATGATTGTAACTGTCTGTAACCTGTATATTAGGCTGTTGAGCCACTCAAGAACATAGTTTAGTTCTTGGCTTTGTATGATCCATTGAGAATAATATAATCTGTTCATCTTATCAGTTCTTGTCTCTTGTATCTGTGAATATTCTATGTATTTTTGTATGTATTATTGGTAACCTTATGTGATCTGTGAGATTACAACACCACACTAAGTCCATGTAAATGTTGAATCACTTCCAACTACCATAGTTAGTAAAAAATTGTCATATGCATTTTCCAACTCAAATGAATATGTAATACATTACAAGCAACCACATGTCTTATGATCACTAGAAGTGCATAATCCAATGAAGCGAACATCATCCTCAAAATATTATCTTGGTACCTATAGTTATAATAATGTTTCGTGATGTATGCAATATCAAATAAGTCAACAATCTATAGTTAGGTGACAAAAGTAAGAAAGCTACAAAATAGGGTGTTACAACTCTTTCCCCTCAAAAATATTGTCCCTCGAGTTGAATTGTCTACAAATAAATAAGGATAATTTCCTTTAATTTTATACTCTAATTCCCATGCGTAATCATCCTCTTAGTATTTTTACCAATGATCTTTGACCTAGTGAATTATTTTTCTTTGCATATGTTACAACTTCTTGCCTAGTTCCTATGATCATTAGGAGTTTGGTATAGAACTCCCTAGTGTCCTTCACTGAGGTACACACCTCTCAAGTAATGATACAATAAATACATTATGAATAGTCATGATAGAAAACATGGTTCCTTATTCCAACACACTAATATCCAAGCAAATGTGCCCTACTGAATATGATTGATCCTTCCTTAGGGGCCATAGTTCGAGATATAAAACATTAGATTGTTTAGTGATTTAGTTAAGATAGTCATCTCAGTCCATCCTTGTGTTGCATGGGCTAACGTAATGTTATTATTTTACATTAGTTTATTAGTTTATGAGGGATAGCTAGTTGGATTATGGACTCATTGTAAGAATACAAGAGTGGTCCTACCAAATCTATGGAATTATGCTTTCCATTCTAATCTATCTTAATGGTTGGGATTCATGAATCAACTACATTTGTTTCCTCTAATCTATCACATTTTCTAATTTCTTCAAGCGAATTCAACAAATTTTGTCTTTTGTTATTTTCTTTCTATTGATAGTGAAATTGTTTCTTATGATATGGTATCAAAGCAATGGGGTCTAGACTTACTCCTCCAAGATCTATTTGCCCAATGCCCACCTAAGAAATTCTAACATTTTGGGTTCCTTGAGGATTTCCCTTCACCCCAACAATAGTCTATTTAGATAATTCTCTTGGTCGTTAGATTCACCCAACAAACTCAAATTCATCTCACCTGTTTAGCTATTTGGTTCTTGAGGCTCCGGGCCCACCCAAATCTGTACTTTCTTATTTTTTTTAGGCTATCCTCCCACCCCAACATCAATCTTGGATACATATCCTTCTCCCCATCTCATCTTCAATATCATACACTTCCAACACTTTTTACCTAAGAAATTCTAATGTTTTGGGTTCCTTGAGGATTTCCCTTCACCCCAACAATAGTCTATTTAGATAATTCTCTTGGTCGTTAGATTCACCCAACAAACTCAAATTCATCTCACCTGTTTAGCTATTTGGTTCTTGAGGCTCCGGGCCCACCCAAATCTGCACTTTCTTATTTTTTTTAGGCTACCCTCCCACCCCAACATCAATCTTGGATACATATCCTTCTCCCCATCTCATCTTCAATATCATACACTTCCAACACTTTTTAGCTTTCAAATTACTCTCAATGATTCTCCAAATCCCCTTCATCTCTCAATCCTAAACTTCTCAGTAACCAAATGTTTTCTTCTCCCAAGATGCTTTTCCTAGTTGTTTTTTAAATTTATTTTATATGGGTTCTTGCGCTATTTAACTAGCCCATATTAATATAACATTGATTATTAAAGTTTATAAAAGTTTATAGACCTGAACAATACAAATATTGTCAATTTATATTAGTGAATTCATAAAAACAATAATAAAATTTGGATATTCTATTACATTTTCAAATGAAAAGAATGATTTATTTTTACATGTCAACATTGAAGGGTTCACTATCTCATAGCCCTTCAAAGTGAAATGGGACCCTACCCTTCAAATTTGATCCTTTCCTGGCATGTAGACTTCTCTTTCTTCTCCAAAAATGATGATGGAAGGAAGGAGGAATGTAACCTTTGTCTCTTGCTGAATGAAGAGGTGTATGATCATATCCATTCTTTTGAATGTAGTAAGACTGAGCCCTTGCCATATAGCATCTTACAGGGAGTCTATTGCATCTCCCTGAAGGAGGTAAGATAGCATGACATAGCACAAGAGTCTTTCCTTTCTGAGTGTCAGGTGAGTTTCCAGTCATCTTCCTAGCTTCCAGTTTGGAAGTAGGGATTGAATCTAGATTTGAGTCACCCTGAATCTCAAGGTCATAAACTGATATAGATGGATCTGCAATACTAGTAGAAGCTGTAAAAGAAGTAGATGCAATGATTTTACCTTCCCTTGCAGGTGGATGCTGAGAGTGCACTGGTTTTGAAGGAGGCATGAAATGTGAGAACTCATATGCTTTTGAAGCATGATTTGCAGTACCCTTTGCTATGATGCTCCCACTAGAGATATCTTTGATCTCCACTGAGTCAGGATGAAAGATCACTCGCTTTGGAGATCTAGTATGGGTCATTTGATAGATAGATAACAGGTTTGAAGCTAGGGAGGGAACAAATAGCACATCTTTGAACCTTCCATGTTCAAGTTGGATAGAGCCCTTCCCCTTTGTTTTGACTTTACTGTTATTGCCCATCTGAATACTAGGACCATCAAAGGGATTAAAAGAAGAGAATGATTCTATGGATGCAACCATATGGTTGGAAAATCTAGAATCAATGAGGAAGATAGGTGCTGATGTGCAGCAAGCCTTCAGTGCATGTCCTTTCCTTTGGTATTCTTCATCATCTTCTTCTTCAGAGTCATCCTTCCTTGCACTAGCAGGTACAGAAATGTTGTGCTTTTTCAAAAGAAGAGCCATTTCATCAAGTTGTCTTCTCATACAGGAGCTTTCTGAATGGAAGCCCCTTCCACAGTAAGAGTAGAGGACCTTTCCTTTGCCATTCTTCTTGCTTCTCTTCGAACCTAAAGGTTCTTTTGATTGCTCTTTCTTCACAGGGGATTCATCTCTTTGCTTCCCTTTGTCATTTTCTACCTTATCTCCTCTTGCAACTAGAGCTAGATCTTTGGGAGATCGAATGATCCCCATTTGGATCAATTTATCATTCTTAGAAATAAGAGATTAGATGAAAGCATTAAGAGTGGGCATCTTCCAATTTGGAGTAGTGAGCCTTACTGTTTGGAAGGTGGATACAAATATTTAGTAGTCTGCATTGAGCTTTGTGAGAATAGCAAGGATGAGCTGATCTTCATCCTTCTCCACTTTGCATTGCTTTAACAGATATATCAGGTTCTTAAACTTTGTGAAGAATTCATTCAGAGATTCAAAATTGGATGGATTGTGAGTAATCAGATCATTTTCTAGCTGAGGGATCCTCATCTCATCATGCTTATCAAATAGGGAGGCAAGCTTGTCCCAAACCTCCTTGGAAGTCTTCAATTCTATGATGTGGAACCAAATATCTTTAGAGACTTAGGAGAGCAAGTGTCCATGGGCTTCATCAAGCCTGTTCATGTACTTAGCTTTGCCTTTATTTAAATCTGGCTCTTCCTCTGCTTCTTCTATTAGTCTGAAGAGCCCTTTGGTGCGGAGCATTACCACCATGTCTGCCTTCCACTGGTGATAGTTGAAGGGAGTGAGAGGCTCTATTGGATGAGCCATTTCGAATGTAGTAGGAAGAAATGAGCTGCTGTAGCGAATGGAGTGAGAAGAAGGGATGCTTGTAGCGAATGCTGTAAGAAAAGTTGATAACCTGTCACACAATCAAACATACAAAGTATGGTCGACAGTCTGCACTTTTGGAATTTCCTTCACACCCAACATAGTTGATCAAGCAAGCTTGATCAACAATTTATTAACTTGTGATATTAAGTGGTAAATTCTCCGCTTCTAGTGCAGTACTGGAAAGAGCAATTGCCAACAAAAATGATCCGACTGGAGATCTGAGGAGGAGAGGAGTCTTGTCCACCGAGGCTCTGATACCATGTAAATTTGAGCACATAGATATGTAGACAAATACACAACTCACAAAGTAGATCTCACAATTTACTCATCAATTAAAGAATGAAACAGTGCAAAAATGGCTTGCAGCTGTGAATGCTTTCATTAATCAAAAGTAATAAGATAATAACTAAAATGAAGTAAAATGGCTTTAATAGCCACATGAAATTCGAATCCACATGAGGAAATTCGAATTGATAGACTCTACTTGACTGTAGGTAACTAAGACCTTGTCTAAATCACTATCGGAGGACTTAGTAGTTAACTGACCTTGTCTAAACCATAACCGGAGTTCATCGGAGCTAAAACACAACTCAAGTGTTACATTCAGTGTTGACTAAGGTTAACTAACTATGGTAGGTAAGAAATGTGCCCCACATGAGTGCAGTTAAGTAAACCTAGCACTAACTGAATGTAGAGGACTAGAACTGAATGTAATTGACTCCTAACTTAGCTTAACTAGTCATTAACTGAAGTGAACTAATCTTGGTTGGTTTCGGCACTCCCAGTGGCTTCCTAAACTGTAGGGATTGGTCTAGGAGGCTCCTAAACTGATGCAATCAAGTGCAATCAGTGGCAGTGAGCCTCAATAAGTGTTCCCCACACTTTAGTAACTGAAACATGTGCCCCAATTAGGCCAAGCGGACCCAATGGTGTTAATGACTATAAATAGATTGGATGGACTCCCGATTTAGACATGAATCCCAATTTAGACATATGACCAAATTTGGACAAGGGAGGATTAATAATCCTAACACTTGGGTAGTAGAATTTGTGGTTTGAATGGTATTTTTCCCCACTTTAATTTTATTATTATGATTGTTCCTCTTCCTACCCCCTACTGGTTACTGTTTCTAGTCACTGTGATTTTCCTCGTATTGACTTGGGAGGGTTGTGTTGGGTTTGAAGATGATGGGATGATGGGTTGGATGAAAATAGGAGTTTTATTAACATTCATTCGACCCATTTTATCAACCATTTGATTCACCCAAGTGTTCATAATAATTCCTACAATCCCATCACCATGCGGTTTGGGAGTAAGTTTGGGTTGTTTGTTCGAAGGACTATAGGAATGGGAAATGATATCGTATAAGGTGCTAGATTTAGAATAGATAAAATATAGTTGTTGTTCCTTAAGGATGAAGCGATCCTCCATAAGTGCAATTGACATAGTGACATCCTTGGAAATTGGTGGTAATAAATACTTGACAAACCAATTGGCTAAAAATTGACATGAGATTTCATTGCAAATCAGGTTCCACCTTCTTCTCCATTAAAAAATATCACCAAAAATATGAGAGGAGGTATTTTGATGCAGTGACGTCAATAGTTTTGTCCTAGTCACATAGAAAATGGGTAAAAAATGAGGAGGTATTTTGATGCAGTGACGTCAATAGTTTTGTCCCAGTCACATAGAAAATGGGTAAAAAATGCCATGGCTAAGGATGAGAAATCATGGTAAGATGCATTAGGCAACTCAATATACCATTTGGTTACAATACTTGTAAAGGTGTGTTGGAACAATCTCAAGTGAATGTTGTCATCCATCAAAGATTTGGATGAACACCACAAGTGAAAAGTTATGACATAATTTAATGGATCCTCAGCGAATTTTCCATCAAAATTAGGTATGTCTGATGGGAGTTCAGTATCTATATCCAACCATGATGGTTGATGGCACATTAGGTCATTAGTTAACCATGAGAGATCCGAAAGATTCAATGTCACCAAAAATAGAAACCGGGTATTGGAAAATAAATCTCGAGCATAAAAAGGAGGACCTAATGGACTCCCAACCTTACACTCCTATTAAGGCTTGGAAAATCGTAGGCAACAATAGCAAGGGATTCTCCCCAGTCAACGTTCCCAACTAGCCCGTGACTGTTTGGTGTAGGGAATCCATTCGGTTTGCGGTCCGGCTATCGTAGGTCAAGTAACAAAAATAAAAGGTTTTACCGGTTGCGGCTCGTTCCACCGTGTATATTTTTGTATTTTTAATTTTAAGTATGACAGGCAAGTGCCTAGCTAAAATGCATATTGATTAAGTATGCAAGGAGTGGTCACAATGTGATGCGCAGGTTCTTACCTCTCGTCTTAAACTCTCTTGCATCTAAATCACACAAAACTGGAAAAAACAACACTAACTAATCTGTCCCTAGGGAGCAAGATATGAATTCATGAGTAATGTAATACTATTCATATGTTAAGCTAAATCATAGATAGATGTTCTTAGAATCAAAATGCATAAACATGAATAAAATATACATGACAAGATAGCTCATCAATCGTTAAAACCTCCATTACTCATAGTGGAAATTATCATAGAATAAACCAGAGAACATTCAAATGAGAACATAGGTTCAGAGAGTTAGAACGCTCTCACAGTTAATGAAACACAGTTGAAAAAAAATGAAATAGTTCCCCTTCAACATTGTTCATTTAATCACATTCGAACCTTCCACACAGCACCTTCTCCAACAGGCAAAAATTGTAATTTATTATTGTAAAACGAAGTAGTTCCTATTACAATCAATGACTCACAAGTTTTTTCCATGGAAAAAGCCCCCATCCCCTCTCACTTTCCTATCTTTATACAAAACAACAAAACCTTTGGGTTGCCCCGCCCCCTGACCTTCCGACTTCCCTGACCATTTCAATCTCACAGTTTTGTCAGTTTGTGAGTGCTCATGATTTAGGCAATATGTTACATTTCGGATTTAGTCTTATGAGTACTTCATATAATGGAACCAGCTCAGTAACAACTGAACCTTTCCAAGCCCGGGCCTCTGTTGCTATCGATTATGCTTTGTCTTTTATTTGTCCCTTTTAAGATCCCGTTGATATCAGAACGTCTCTGCCCATCATTTTTCAGCTAACTTCCTTCTGCTTTGTCCTTCAGCTATGTCTTCTTTGCAGCAGTAATCTGAAGAATCTTTTGAGTCCGTCTGCAGTCAAAACAAAAATTCATCATTAGTTCGGACTGCATCTTTTCAACAAATGTAAACCATGCTAACAATAAAACTGATCATCAAAATGAGGCCCTGTACTATGCGCTTGTCTTGAAAACCTTAAATCGATAGAATATGAGACCTCTGCCACCCATCAAACAGGGTGAAAACATACAAAGAACAGGTGGGAAAAGCCTTCACCGGTGGGAAACAACCCTAAAGCATCGGCATGAAAGCTTAATTAACCACCGCAATGGTGGGCTTCAGACGGACAACGAGTTCCGCGAGACCATTAAGCCTATCGACGTTGGAAAGACTAAATGCTAAAGCATCGGGTAGTAAAAATTCCCTGTCAGCAAATGGAACGACATAAATGTTGGGTGGTTAGAGCATTACGCAGCCGCAATGGTGGAAAATAAAAAGACTACAGGCTCCGCAACAAATAAACATATCAGCAAAAATCGTAACAAAGCATCGGCGAGTAGAGCAATTATATGGTGGACATTTAGTTCACTCGGGAGCCGCAATGGCGGAAAGCAAACAAACTACAGCCTTCGATCAAAGCCATAAAATTTTCGATACGGCCGAGAAACATCATGAAAACGTTAAGTGTTTAGGAAACCTTAGGGTTGCATAGCGGTCTAAAAAGCTCGTCTCATCTCCAAAACAATGGCTTCATAAATATTAAACACCCCGATTCAAACTTCAACCAACCTCCGACAGTGCAAAGCAAATCAACATAATAAAGTCATGGCATCGGAAAAGTCAACGCGATTCGTCAGAAAGTTCATCATTCAGCTTCCGCAATGGAGGCTCCGTAGGGAAATATGGCTCCGATGCATTGCCCAAATGACCTCCGATCAACCAAACTAAAAAAAGTTAAGTTCCAAAAAACTTTCGGCTGGGCAGCGATGAAAAGTTTGTTTCACCTTCGAACAGTGGCGGAAACGAGAAAAAAAGGCTTCCGATATCAAAGAAAGAAATCACAGATCAAAAGATAACATTTTAAATCCAACTTCAAAATCCTCAACCCAAAGCAGTTTCAGACATAAGCGATTTTCTGAAAAGCATGAAATCAGTTGACCCCAAAAACCAATCCAAAATTGTAGCAGAGGGAAAAGAAAAACAGAGTCCATGGATTCAAACAATTTTAGGCAAGATAAAAAATTAAGAGGAGGGTCCAAAATTTCAAAAATTTGGGAAAACAGTTGCAGCTGCAACAATTGGCGACTACCTGGTGATTAACCTAGATCTTTGGATAAATTATTTCTTAAGTAACAGACTATTTAGCAGTAAAACGAACATGTTGAATTCTTCTAGATGTCTGGATTTCCCAAATGGCAAATATATGTACCTTTAATCATTGATGATAGCCCAATTTAGGAGAAGGAGACCAAGATCTCCAAGTCAAGATAACTCTTTTGAGGCCAGGAAGACGAGTTTTATTTATTACCTCTGTCTTTAGGTAGCTTCCAGCTTGGTCACCACAGGATTGTAACATATGGTAAACAAAAATATTCATTTGTTCCTCATTCCCATGCCATTTTGCACTTTTTGTGCTTTTGGACTTTTGTCCTTTGCATATGAGTCCTCCTGCATGCTTTTCTTTCTGAATTTTTATTCAAGCTCCTCTATCCATAGTGTCCTTTTATGTGAGAGATGTATTCAACTTTCAGGTCACGGACGGAGAAGAACTCTTGGCAATTTCGTACTTATATGGTTCAGTACTTTGTTTTGATACAAATTGCTTTCATAGGAGTTTTTGACTCTTATCTGCCTTTTGGCATTCAATTCCTGGCATGGGATCATTTATATATAATATACTGTTTACCCTGCTTCCTTTCCATGGGCCTTTTGCTGCCACCCCCTAGGACATTTTAAATGTGAGATGGATGGAGCCTCGAAATAGTATTCTAGACCTTTTGATCCTGAGTTATTTTACAAGGATTAAGTAGGACTTCAATGTGTTCATAGCCATTTAGGAAAACTGCTAAACTAGAAGAAATTATTTCAGATAAAACAAATAGTACACAGTCTTACACTCAAGGAATTTAATTATTCTAGAATTTTGATGCTCTCCATACAACCAAAAGTTTGCCTCTTTTTATTGAAATCAATCAAAATATAAACTAAAACAAACAGAAATAAAATAAATCAAAATAAACAGCCAAATCAATTTATTTATGTACAAGATAAAATAACAAAAACAAAACTCAGGAAAAATAAGGTTTGAGAACTAAACCATTGACTGGTAAGTTCTCTTCCCACCCCTATAAATCTTGCAATTTATAGGTTGAGGGACCGAGTTTTGCCGCAATCTGGAAAGGGCCTGCCCATAGCTGTTGGAATTTCGTGTGTTTTCCTTTTTCATCATGGGGGTGATCCCATTTGAGAACCAAATCTCCCACCTCATATTCTTTTGTTCCCACTTTGTGCTTATCAAACCACCTCTTTACTACATCCTGTTGTTGTTTAAAACGTTCTCTGGCCCTGGATCTAGACTCTTCTGCCTTCAAAATATTATGTATCCTCATTTGCAAGACTTCGTTACCTGATCCTCTGGATTCTTGAGCGATTATGGAAGAAGGTAACATGATATTGGGGGGTATAATGGTCTCTTTTCCATAAACAAGGGTATACGGGGACACACCTAACGAAGTCTTGGGGGTGACCCTATCATCCCAAAGAGCATTTGGTAATGCTGAGTGCCAACTCCTCTGATTTTCTATCACTGTCTTTTTTAAAATCCTAATCAGATTCTTGTTCGTAGATTCAACCAAACCATTTCCCCGTGGATAGTAATTTGCAGAGTAATGCAACTTAATTCCTTTCTCATCAGCAAATACAGTTAATCTAATCGAGGAAAAGTAAGTAGCATCACCGAAAACTAAAGAAATTGGAACTCCAAACCTGGTCATAATATGATCTTGTAAGAAGTCCATGACCGCATCTTCATTTACTTTACGCAACTGAATGGATTCGACCCAACGAGTGAAGTAGTCGGTTGCCATCAGAATATATTTGTGTTGCAAGGAAGAATTTGGCTTTATCTCCCCAATGATGTCCATCCCCCACTGCTCAAAAGGTTCCATTATCATTACGGGCTTTAATGGTCCTGTTGCTTTTACTTGTCTTCCACCACACCTTTGGCAGATATCACACTTTCTGACATGGGCATGTGCATCCTTGAACAATGTGGGCCAATAGTATCTAGCTCTGAGAATTTTATGTGCTTTTGTGTCTCCGGAGAAATGTCGTCCAGCAGAACCATCGTATAAGTCTATCATTACCCTCTTCACATCTTCTTTCTCTAAGCATCTAAGAAGAACTCCATCATAATTCTTTCTGAATAATATTCCTTCAACAATCTGATATGAGGCTGATTTAAGATGCAGTGCTCTTCTTTGCTTAGAATTCTAATGTTCCGGTAACAATCCCGCTTGAAGGTAATGCACAAGGTATCGATACCAGGAGTCCGAAGCTGTGAAAAGAGGGCATACATCCATCAAATGTAACTCAACATCGTCTTCCCAGTCATGTTCCTCATTGTCTTTATTTTCAGTCATCAGTTTGCACAATCCTTGCCCTTTAACTATGGAAGCTGGCTTGAATTTGAGGTCATACTCCTGTAGAGCTGTTACCCAGTTGCCTCTTCTTTTTCCTAACTCTTTTTGTACGAAAAGAGACCTCACAGCTGGGTGTGGAACGATTACCTTTGTTCGGTTCTTAAGTATGTATGGTCTGAATTGTTTCACCGCTTTGAAAATGACATAAGCTTGTTTATCCACAGTTGGGTAATTCAATTCGACCCCTTGCAGATCAGTGCTCATAAATGATATGGGGAACTCATCTCCCCCATCTTCCTTCTAGGTAAGCACCGCTGCTAGTGAATCATTAGATGCGAAAGTGTACAGAATAAAATCTTTCTCAAAATCCGGACTTTTGAGGGAGGGTGCATGTGCAATAGCTATCTTTATTTTACTGAATGTGTTCTTCTCTACATCAGTCCATTTGAATTGTACACTTTTCTTTACCATTTTCCGCAAAGGTTTGACAATTTGAGCGAAATCTGGCACAAGCCTTCACACGAAATTTATCGTCCACATAAATGACTGCATGCCCTTTTTATTATGGGGTAAGGGAATCTGTTCGATGGCTTTGATCCTTTCTGGGTCTATGGAGATCCCCTTCTTAGAAACCACATGACCCAACAACTTACCTTCTGTAACGGCAAACATGCACTTCTTGGGGTTTAGTGAGATACCATATTTTCGGCAGCGTTTGAAAATATGCTTTAGATGAAATGCATGTTCCTCTCTTTTCTTTGAGAATATCGTGATGTCATTGAGGTATACTACAACACTGCGGCCAATCAGACCGCGAAAAGCTATATCCATAGCCCTTTGGAAAGTAGCTCCACCGTTTATGAGTCCAAAGGGCATCCTTTTGTAAGCAAAAGTCCCCCACCTGGTTTTGAATGTTGTTTTAAGTCTGTCTTCTTCAGCTACTAATACTTGATTGTAGCCTAAGAATCCATCTAATAAAGAGAATATTTCAGAACCTGAAACCATTTGCAATATCTGCTCCATGGGTGGAACATGATAATTGTCTTTATCTGAAGCACGATTTAAGTTTCTAAAATCCACACATAGCCTGATTTCTTTGGATTTCTTCCTTACCGGTACCAGATTTGAAACCCATTCCGAGTGTCTAACCTTGAAGATAATTCTAGCATCCAATAGTTTCTTAACTTCACTTTGGATTAAAGGTTCTAATTTTGGATGCATTTTCCTTAAAGGCTGCTGATAAGGTTTGATTCCAGATCTGATGGGGATAACATGCTGGATAATATTGGTGTCATATGTCTTCAGATCTTCATACGTCTAGGCAAAAACATCTTTGTATTGCTTGAAAAGAATGATAAACTTATTCCTTTCATCTGGGGAGCAACATTTTCCCAGATTCACATATTTAGGCTCCATTTCAGTCCCCAAATTAATCAACTCAAACTATAGAGACGAGCTGTGAGTCTTCACATTTGTTGGTCTTCTAAATTTCTCGTTTAAATCAAACATCTGTTCTAAAGTCCTGACTCCCTTAGGAATAAAATTATTGAATTTTAGCTCGTCTTGATGTTCTTCATCATCAATAATCGCCCCTTTAAAGGTCTCGTCATTTTTCAAGCATTCTATAATCTGTTGATCATCATCAAACACCCGTAGATTGGTAATCATATCTGGAACTGAAGGCCTGAAAAGCAATTCAACAGAGCACCGATTATTAGAGGGCACCAGCCTCGCAGCTGAGGTGGCCAACAAGTCAGCTGCTGCATTCTTAAGTCTGGGAATTGATACAATGTTAAATGCACTAAAAAATTTAAGCAAATCCCATACTTCATTTTGATAAGCTTTTAAATGAGTAGAAATGCAATGTATTTGATTTCAAATTTGTTTTACAATTATTTCAGAATCTCCAAACACTTTCAGATTTTTAGCCTTTAATTCAATTGCTTTCCTTAACCCCTGAACTAATGCTTCATATTCAGCTGTGTTATTGGTACATTCAAACTCTAACCTACATGAAAGAAAATGTTTGTTTTTCTTAGGGTCAATCAGGATGTAGCCAGGTCCTGACCCCTCTAAAGTTTTAGAACCATAAAAAAGCGTCCAAAAATTGCTAACCACTACTGTGCGAGAATTAACGTCTACATCTATAGCTAAGTCTACTATTTTACAATCGATTTCATCAGCCTGTGAAAATTGAAGGAGATCAAGCTGAGCGTCTGATGTATTGCTGGCTTCTTCCACTTGATAGTCTCCTAGTTCTAGCTCAAAAAAGTAATTTCCCAAAACAGAATCCACTGGTTCATTTTTTTCTTCGAACTGAGTAACATTGTGCTTCATGTGGGATTCCCTCAAAACTTTAATTTGATTTGGGCTTCCTTTATATGGTAGCCACAGATGCGACCAGTCCGAGGCAAAATATCCGTTCAGCTTTGCTGACCAATTTCTGCTCAAAACAAGTCCATAAGCTAGCTTCCAGTATGTCAACCACCACAATATCAATGAATTGACACACCTTATCATTTTAAGATAAGTGAACGAGAACATCCTCCATTTCCCAAATTACCTTCGCATTCGTTCTATCCAACTGAACGACCTTCCAAGTAGATGGTTTAGGTTGTCCACTTATCTTTTCACAGACCGACAGCGGCATGACGTTGACTGATGCCCCCGAGTCTACTAGGCAGTTATGCACGTTGTGGTTGAAAATTTCAAAAGTAAGGAGAAAAGGTGGATTCTTACTTTTAGGATTACCTCCCATACTCGCTTCACCAAATTCTTCTTCTTGGGGCTGATTGTTGGTGGGAAGCCTCTCCTGTGAGTCTTCAAGTGCTTTCAATAGCTTTTCTTTCTGTTGCGGTACATTGCACATTTCAAATAATGAGATGTTTGCCCTTACCTTTTTGATGTCCTCCACAATGTCATAATCCATCTTATGTTCTGTGAGATTTGATTTTACATCATTTATTTTTTCTTCACTGGTCTTAGTAGGCATGTTGACCTATCTAGGATTTTCACTGGTGATGGTAAATTCCAGAATTTTATTAGTTGTGGAGTTGTTTTGAAATTTCTTGACATTCTTTTGAAGTCTTTTGATCTTTAGAAGCATAAGATTGTTTTCCTTAATCAACCCCCCGCTTCTTGTTGTTACATTTGTTTCCAGGATGCCCTCGTGTCTCAGATCCTTTTCTTCCTTGGCATCAAACAACGATACACAGTCCCATAAAACCATAGCCTCATCCTCCTGTTTTTCTGTTGATTTATTGTTGTCTTTCCCTTCTTCATCGTTGTCTTCAATTAATTTGGAATCCAACAGCTGATTGATGACAAATGTCATTGAATTTATCCATTGAGGACAACTCTTTTTAGGATGAGGTTGTTGGTGGAAAGTGCAAAAGTTATCCATTTCTACCTCCATTAAGTTCATAGATGCAGGGCTATACGGAGGGGGTTGGGATTGATTCTTATCTTCTCTTTTCTTATAATATGGCTTATAGAACTTTTGGGCTTCCTTTTCCTTTTCCAAGTCTATGATTCTGTTAGAGAGATTCTGCATCATCTTTGCCATTCCTTCAAAATCTGGTGATTGCTCCTCTTTAGGCTTAGTAAATAACAAATCCTTCCTCCCAACATTTTTTTTCTTTTGACCATTCAGGATAATCATCGATACTTTCCCTTTCAGCCTCTACTCTCTCTGCCTCCTCATAAGTCTCTGCTAGCGTAGGCTTGGCCTTCATTTTGGAAAACATGGCCAACTCGGGTCCTAGAGCTGAGGTATAATATTCAATCAGGACTTTATCTGAGGGTTTGTCAGCTTCAGAAAAATTCTTGAGATAGGCTGCGAATCTTTGGGTAAAACTATGCACCTTCTCTTTTCTTTATTTCTTTAAGGCGCATAGTCCTTTCATGAGAGCTGCATGAGTCTTTTGGGTTGCGTACTTACTTCTAAAAATCCTTTCAAAGGTATCCCAATCTGGGATAGAGTTTGCAGGCAAACCAAAGTACCAGGATGTTGCTGCTCCTTTAAGGGTGTGTGGAAAAAGTCTACAAACTACATCCTCATATTCCCCAGCCCTTAATCCTTCTATTGCAAAATAGAAACTTTGCAAATGGTCATCTACTAACATCTTCTCATTTGGATCAAACTTGGGCAACATCTTTTCGAAAGCTTGAGGTAAATCATGCAAAGGAGGTGTTAGGTTTAAAGGTGATCTGGATTTCCAAGCAGGTGGTGGATTTGATGGTTTGGGTGGCTTATTTGCATTTACGCCTACCATGAGTCTAGGTGGAGAGTGAGGTGGTGAATGCATAGGAGTATGAACTGGAGAACCATAAGGGGTATCTGGGCCTACTTGATTCAAAGGCTGTACAACTTCATGTAAGGCTGTTTCTACAGGTTCTTCCAAATCTCCAACCAACACTGAGTCTTCCAATATAGGACGGTCTTTCTTTTTATATTCTCTTCTGGGCAAGTCAGGGATAATCAGTAATCCTCCAATCTTCTTCACATATGCTCTAGTGTGTCTTCTCAGATCATTAACAACTTCGTTATTGACAGAATACAAGTGCTCTCTACCCTTCTCTTCAGGAATTGGATTGGGAAACAAACTGCTTTCTGAACTGTCACCGGTGGAATAATCTCGAGAAAATGGGTTTCCTCGGCCAGCCATGCACTGGCGGCCCTCCTTCTAGCACCAAAAACTTATGAGGCCTAGAAAATCGTAGGCAACAAAAGTAAGGGATTCTCCCCAGTCAGTGTTCCCAACTAGCCCGTGACTGTTTGGGGTAGGGAATCCGTTCAGTTTTCGGTCCAGCTACCGTAGGTCGAGTAACAAAAATAAAAAGTTTTACCCGTTGCGGCCCGGTCCACCATGTATATTTTTGTATTTTTAGTTTTAAGTATGACATGCGAGTGCCTAGCTAAAATGCAGATTGATTAAGTATGCAAGGAGTGGTCACAATGTGATGCGCAGGTTCTTATCTCTCGTCTTAAACTCTCTTGCATCTAAATCACACACAACTGGAAAAAGCAACACTAACTAAGCTGTCCCTAGGGAGCAAGATATGAATTCATGAGTAATGTAATACTATTCATATGTTAAGATAAATCACAGATAGCTGTTCTTAGAATCAAAACACATAAACATGAATAAAATATACATGACAAGATAGCTCATCAATCGTTAAAACCTCCATTACTCATAGTGGAAATTATCACAGAATAAACCAAAGAACATTCAAATGAGAACATAGGTTCAGAGAGTTAGAACGCTCTCACAGTTAATGAAACACAGTTGAAAAAAATGAAATAGTTCCCCTTCAACATTGTTCATTTAATCACATCCGAACCTTCCACACAACACCTTCTCCAACAGGCAAAATTTGTAATTTATTATTGTAAAACGAAGTAGTTCCTCTTACAACCAATGACTCACAAGTTTTTTCCAGGGAAAAATCCCCCATCCCCTCTCACTTTCCTATCTTTATACAAAACAACAAAACCTTTGGGTTGCCCTGCCCCTTGACCTTCCGGCTTCCCCGACCGTTTCACTCTCACAGTTTTGTCAGTTTGTGAGTGCTCATGATTTAGGCAATATGTTACATTTCAGATTTAGTCTTATGAGTACTTCATATAATGGAACTAGCTTAGTAACAACTGAACCTTTCCAAGCTCGGGCCTCTGTTGCTATCGATTCCGCTTTGTCTTTTATTTGTCCCTTTTAAGATCCCGTTGATCTTAGAACGTCTCTACCCATCATTTTTCAGCCAACTTCCTTCTACTTTGTCCGTCAGCTATGTCTTCTTTGCAGCAGTAATCTCAAGAATCTTCTAAGTCCATTTGCAGTCAAAACAAAAATTCATCATTTATTTGGACTGCATCTTTTCAACAAATGTAAGCCATGCTAACAATAAAACTGATCATCAAAATGAGGCCCTGTACTACGTGCTTGTCGTGAAAACCTTAAAACGATAGAATATGAGACCTCCGCCACCCATCAAATATGGTGAAAACATACAAAGAACAGGCGGGAAAAACCTTCACCGGCAGGAAACAACCCTAAAGCATCGGCAAGAAAGCTTAATTAACCGCCGAAATGGCGGACTTTAGACGGACAACGAGTTTCGTGAGACCATTAAGCCTATTGACATTGGAAAGACTAAATGCTAAAGCATCGGGTGGTAAAAACTCCCTGTCAGCGAATGGAACGACAGAAACGTCGGGTGGTTAGGGCATTACGTAGCCGCAATGGCGGAAAATAAAAAGACTACAGGCTCCGCAGAAAATAACATATCGGAAAAAATCGTAACAAAGCATTGGCGAGTAGAGCAGTTATATGGCGGACATTTAGTTCACTCGGGAGCCGCAATGGTGGAAAGAAAACAGACTACAACTTTCGATCAAAGCCATAAACTTTCCAATACGGCGCAGAAACATCATGAAAACGTTAAGTTTTCAGGAAACCTTAGGGTTGCACAACGGTCTAAAAAGCTCGTCTCATCTCCAAAACAACGGCTTCATAAAGATTAAACACCCCGATTCAAACTTCAACCAACCTCCGACAACGCAAAGCAAATCAACATAATAAAGTCATGGCATTGGAAAAGTGAACACGATCCATCAGAAAATTCATCATTCAGCTTCCGCAATGGAGGCTCCGTAGGGAAATATGGCTTCGATGCATTGCTCAAATGACCTCCGATCAACCAAACTAAAAAAATTTAAGTTCCAAAAAACTTTTGGCTGGGTAGCGATGAAAAGTTTGTTTCACCTTCGAACAGTGGCGGAAACGAGAAAAAGGCTTCCGATATCAAAGAAAGAAATCACAGATCAAAAGATAACATTTTAAATCCAACTTCAAAATCCTCAACCGAAAGCAGTTTCAGACATAAGTGATTTTCCGAAAAGCATGAAAGCAGTTGACCCCAAAAAACAATCCAAACTTGTAGCAGAGGGAAAAGAAAAACAGAGTCCATGGATTCAAACAATTTTAGGCAAGATAAAAATTAAGAGGAGGGTCCAAAATTTCAAAAATTTGGGAAAACAGTTGCAGCTACAACAACTCCCTATATTATGTTGAAACTTGGGTGCAATATTGCTCCCTAGTATTTGATTGATGGTAGTAGAAGGTCCAATTGTACTAGCAAAGGTCCACCGGAAATGGAAACCAACATTTGGGGAGACTGAAGTACCAAAGGGGATTTGAGGAATTACATGGATTCTAGGAAAACCAATACTAGTAGTGAGACTGGATCTAACTAACATAATCCATCCAAAGGGGGGCCCGTAGTAGGGATAATGGAGTTCATTGGATGCATAATATAAAAATTTTCAAACCCACTACTAACCCCAACATGAGGGGGGTTTGATTAGCCAATGGTGAAAGGTTGGGTAAGATTGAGAGTATAGGTGTATGCATTGAAGTGTGGACAAATTGAGAAGAAAATAATGATGAAGTAGAAGTTAAAGGCTTATATGGTAGAGGACACATTCCCCATAAAGGAAAACTTTCCACAGGGGGTAAAGATACTGGGATGCTAGTCATGTTTATGGGAATCATGGGGGAATTACATATTTTTTCTCCTGTCAAGCCATAGAAATAAGGGAATGAACCCCTAAGGCTAGATGGATTTCCTGTTCTAGAAATAAGTTATGCTGGTGGATTGGGACAGTGACCAATTATCAAGCATAAATTCAAGTTATGTACTATGGTATTAGTATATGTTCTAATCTCAACAAATTAAGTCTATAGTGGTTCTTGAGATTCATCCCTAATCATAAATCTGATTAGGAAAATGAGAGTTTTCAAAAAATTGTCCCTATATCACATGTTTGTAATATATACAATCTAAAAAATCAGATATATTTGGGAATATTAACTCATCTCCTAACTAAAGAAATCGAAATTCCTCAAGACTTTCTGGTTTTGCTTGTAACTAGGCACAGGGAGACATGCTTTGAATAAGATTTAGATAGTGCAGCCCATGAGGAATGGTTTGAGACCTATGTTATGGAAAATTTCAGGTATTATATGAAGGGTTGGATATCATACTTATGCAAGTATTATTTGGGAATTTTTACAAATAGTTTGCTTGCACTCTTAACCCCACACTGTGACTAGCTATAAATTGACAATACGAAACTAGTCTTCTACCAACTTATTCTTAAAAACTTCTATGAATTAACTAATGTTTCAAGGAGGGAATATAGCGTATCAAAAACACTGAATAAAACCTGCAGTAAACTTAGAATAAGGTGGATTTGTCCTTACATTCAACAGTTGCACATTTTCTGGGTACATCACGCCTAGGTAGACTCCTTTGGCTAAACCAAAGCCTTCAAGGAAATATCCCGAAGAATTATATGGAAACCCAATATATTTTTGTGTATAAATATACGTAACTAAACATAAGGATCATACAATAGGTTATAGGATTCTCTGGTTCAACAATTATGCATTAAATTACAAAGTTTGGTGACTAGGAGGAAATTCAGTTTAAGGGAGGTGAAACTAGTCAATTTCCAAGTGTTTCAAAATGATATATGAAGGTCAAACTTTTAATATAGGAGGTTGTGTATGGGTTTATAAACATGTTAATTTAATTATCAAACCTTTTTTCATAAGTTTGGAATCATTTGGGATGATTTATTACAGCCAAAATCAAAACTAGTAAGATTTTGCATAGGAATTGTGCACCCTGTTTTCCAATTGATTTCTAATGGTGAAAAAGGGTCACAAATTATGGATCTGATGCTTGTATGGGGTTAGTATTGGTTTTTTAATATTTTAAACATTGTTATGAATATCTATTTAATTACATTTTACAGGTGTTAAAATCCAATATTAAGATATACCAATTATTTCCATGAATTGCACAATAGAGAGAAAGTTGCATGAGAATAGAAGAAAGAGAAGTAGTAGGAACACAAATTATTTATTCATATAATGGAATGAACTGCATAATAAATTACATTTATGTATTTACATCAATCATGGATCATGGGAGCACCATCCATCATTTACTTGGACTGCTTCTAGAAGAACCGTTAGAAATCACATTAGAACTAAACCCTGCTAGCTCTTGCTCACTAATTGGATCTTGACTGGTACGAGGAACATTATGGTACTGTTGTATCACCTTATGGTTTTGATGTAGCTGCAATATAATCAATCAGAAGGAATGGATGTCAAACTTCTCTCCCACTAGCTAAGATCTCTCTCAACTAGCTACAATGGACAGAGGGGGCACATCTCCCAACAAGTTGCAATGGGCACATCACCCAAGCAAAGAAAAGCCTAGGGCTATTCAAGGAAAATGAACAAACTGGAAAAAGATTCCGAAGGAGGCTCTCATACTCATTTTATAAAATTCTCTTGGATTTTTTTTCCTTCTATAGTTTTCTCATGAAAATATTAATAAAATAATAATTAGTATTATTTTCATGAGAGAATAGAAGTTAGCCCCCTTTTCTAATTTGAAATTAGGAAAATATGTCCTAGATTCTTGCTGATTTCCTTGGATAAATTGGGATCCTGAATCTTACTTTGTTGTTTCTAATCCTTCTTGAGCCTTTTTTTACAAATTTGGAAACCTCGCCTTTCTGCTTTTGAGATGCTTTCTTGCTTTGCTGCTTTTAAATGGAAGATCCAAGATCCAATAGGTTTTATTTTACGTCCACACATAACAACTGTAGGAATACCTCCAAACTAGGAATTGTCCCCATGATATCCTTGAGGATGGGTAGGATTATATGCTTCTAGTTTTTATTGTAGTGGAATAAAAGGATTAGTTAAGACAACTTGTTGTGAGGTGGCACACTGTTGTGCCATGTGTTTATGAATTCCCTCCATGTGTAGACATTGGAATGTGAGATGGTATCCTTTAAAAATTGTGCAAGGAAATCATGGGGGTCACTCTCCTCCACATTCTTGGGTAGTAGAATTTGTGGTTTGATTGGTATTTTTCCCCACTTTAATTTTATTATTATGGTTGTTCCTCTTCCTACCCCCTACTGGTTACTGTTTCCAGTCAATGTGATTTTCCTCGTATTGACTTGGGAGGGTTGTGTTGGGTTTGAAGACGATGGGATGATGGGTTGGATGAAAATAGGAGTTGTATTAACATTCATTCAACCCATTTGATCAACCATTTGATTCACCTAATTGTTCATAATAATTCCTACAATTCCATCATCATGTAGATTGGGAGTAGGTTTGGGTTGTTTGATCGAAGGACTATAGGAATGGGGAATGATATCGTATAAGGTGCTAGATTTAGAATAGATAAAATACAATTGTTGTTCCTTAAGGATGAAGCGATCCTCCACAAGTGCACTTGACGTAGTGACATCCTTGGAAATTGGTGGTAATAAATACTTGACAAACCGATTGGCTAAAAATTGACATGAGATTTCATTGCAAATCAGGTTCCACCTTCTTCTCCATTAAAAAATATGACCAAAAATATGAGAGGAGGTACTTTGATGCAGTGACGTCAATAGTTCTTTCCCAATCACATAGCAAATGGGAAATTAAAAATGTCTAAAAAATGCCATGGCTAAGGATGAGAAATCATGGTAAGATGCATTAGGCAACTCAATATACCATTTGGTTACAATACTTGTAAAGGTGTGTTGGAACAATCTCAAGTGAATGCTATCATCCATCAAATATTTGGATGAACACCACAAGTGAAAAGTTATGACATAATTTAATGGATCCTCAGCCAATTTTCCATCAAAATTAGGCATGTCTGATGGGAGTTCGGTATCTATATCTAACCATGATGGTTGATGGCACATTAGGTCATTAGTTAACCATGAGAGATCCGAAAGATTCAATGTCACCAAAAATAGAAATCGGGTATTGGAAAATAAATCTCGAGCATAAAAAGGAGGACCTAATGGACTCCCAACCTTACACTCCCTATATTATGTTGAAACTTGGGTGCAATATTGCTCCCTAGTATTTTATTGATGGTAGTAGAAGGTCCAATTGTACTAGCAAAGGTCCACCAAAAATGGAAACCAACATTTGGGGAGACTGAAGTACTAAAGGGGATTTGAGGAATAACATGGATTCTAGGAAAACCAATACTAGTAGTGAGATTGGATCTGACTAACATAATCCATCCAAAGGGAGGCCTGTAGTAGGGATAATGGAGTTCACTAGATGCATAATATAAAAAGTTGCAAACCCACTACTAACCCCAACATGAGGGGGGTTTGATTAGCCAATGGTGAAAGGTTGGGTAAGATTGAGAGTATAGGTGTATGCATTGAACTGTGGACAATTTGAGAAGAAAATAATGATGACGTAGAAGTTAAAGGGTTATATGGTATAGAACACATTCCTCATAAAGGAAAACTTTCCACAGGGAGTAAAGATACTGGGATGATAGTCGTGTTTATGGGAATCATGGGGGAATTACATATTTTTTCTCCTGTCAAGCCATAGAAATAAGGGAATGAACTCCTAAGGCTAGATCGATTTCCTGTTCTAGACATTGTTAACCAATAATTCTCCTCGACACTAATATCTATATAATGAGGACTCCCTACTTGAACAAGGACATTACCATTAAGATATTTCAATGGAGAATTATAATGAGAGGCTCAATTCTCATCAATAACATCGATCTAAGGTGGATCAAAATGTTCCAATAGTGAAGAGTGTGTGGGAGGTTGAGAATAAATGTGAGCACCTAACTCTATGGTTGTTTCACAATCAATTTAAGGATTAGTTCCTATGTCTATCTAGAGGGCCCTCAAACTCCAAAGAGGCCTCGTGCAATTTCCTTGAATGTAAAATAGGTTGATCAACCATGTTGGTTGATAGAACATCAAATTACTCAACCTATGTCAAACTAATCACAAACAACAAGGAGAACACCCCTACAAAAGCTAAAAGTACCAACAAGAAAACTTACTATCCCAAAGAGTGGAACCTCGAGGTAATTACATGTAAGCCTTCCCACTACATTGAAGCTCCAAAAAAAATACTTCTGTAAATTAAAATTGGATTTAAATTGAAGTACCTAATACCAATCAATGAAGGCAAGAATGATATAGTTGCGATAGCTTCTCATGCCACAATCACCAAAGACACAAGTACCCTTATGAATAAGGGCATCCTCCAAGGGAGTAGAGGCAGATTATTATGTGTTTCCCTCAGGTAAAAAAACACTTTACACTTGCAATCACCTTCGAAAGAACCTAGGAAGGGCCAATAAGGGTACCGCTTCATAATTAATACCTGGGAAAAACAATTGTGGGTCAATATTTTTCGTATGGGCAAGGAATATAGGACAAAGATCCTAGACCCAAAGCCTCTACTGAATTGGTGTCACCCTGAGGACTTTCTAATGCAATTGAAACCCCCTAACATGTAGAACCACACTAAATGCAAGGATAGGGGATAATATCTCACTTACACCTAGCTTAAGATCATGCTTGACAAATGTGTTAGGTGAGATTTCCCAACAAGTACTTCTTGCTACTAATGGATATTTAAATCATTAATCAAATCCTAGTTATGTTTTAAGTACTTGGAGACTTTACTCTCTTTACCTAGAAAAAAGACCCTATCACCGAGACTAAATATGGTTTCTCTATCAATGAAAAATGAGTCTACCTAATTTTAAGTTTTGTTTGCTTTTACACGAGGGGTATGACGTGTGATTGAAAGCGATGTGTTATGACTCAACTATTTAAAAAAAACATGCAATACATTGCTCTTTATTTTTTCATTTCTATGAAAACTATATAGAGGAGGGGAATAACGTTTTTATTTTTCACCAAAACCACACTAGAGCACAACAATTTCACACTGCAAAAGGGTTTTTTATCAAAGAAGCAACATTATTTGTAAACACTTTCAACACTTTAATGCTTCACCTATAACAACTCAACTCAATAATGAAAATGAAATCCATTTTTTTTAGTTCAAAATGAATAGAGAAAACGGAAAAATAAAAAAGCAAGACACACTCAATAAAAATAGTAAAGGATGTAAGATACTGACAAAGGTTGTTATTCACACACAAATTTCTCACACAACACATGAACCCAAGACCTAATTTATAAAATGATGATGTAGAATTTCCTTTGTCTTTCAAATGCACCCACACATGAAAGAAAACAACAACAAATAACTCATATGTAGCCACCAATATGCATTATCATGCAAATCAGATCACAATTCACTCAACACTAGGTCATATAAGGCCATAGGCATCAAGTGAAAAATTATTCTTTGTTCTCTTTAAGAACCCGATAAAAGGACTTTCCAGGGGTCAAAATAATGATGATAAATCAGAAACAATATCCTGACCCAGTTTAACGTATGAACCAAAGGTGAAAACTAGAAAATGCCTTTAAGAAACTACTCAAATTACTTTGTCACTCGTAATAAGTCTACCAGGGTGTGACTAGAGTGTCATGTCCCCACCCAAATAAGACTACTTGCAAATAATGTTTCACCAACCTAATAGTTCCCTAGGTTGAGGTGGAGACATACATTTTGTAATAAGGGAGATATAGGAGCCAAAAGGACCTTAGTTTACTATATTCACATTAAAATCAGTCACAACAATTGGAGAATTGTGGAGTCTTTGGGTGATTAGATTCCCCCCCCACACTTGGCATGACCTTCATCCAAATTCGAACCCATGAGGATTGTAACATTCTTGTAAGGTGATTTGGTTTCACATGGTATATCAAGAGCCAAGTAATTTGAATTAGGAGAGGAGAATACTTCCCATGGAAGAGGAAGAGACTAAGAAGACAATCTGTCCCACTTGGAAGGAGATTTCATGAACTCTATGACAACTAATGATTGAAGATTCTATGGCAAATATGAAAAATTCAGACCTGATTGCAGACCTATGAAAAATATAAGATGAAAGGGATAAAATTAGCCACCAATAGTGTGCATTTGGGAGTTAGAGGCAACCATTCAAATTGGGGAAAGAATTGGAGCATGAAGAAGAAGACAAGTGTCATAGGAGTTACCAAACCACTAAGATGAGTTGGAGGAAGCCCATGGAGGGAAATTAGACCTTACAAGGCCTAATGAAGCTAATAAAATTATTTAATGAGGAAGTATAATATATTTTGATCATTTTTTAATTGGCTTTTGGAATTTTGGAGAGCTTTTGCTTGTCCATTGCACAGTGAGTGTTTACTCTCTCTGCTTGTGAACCAATTTCAAGGGAGTTGGATTCATTTAAAAGTTGGTTGATGGAGAGGAAATTAATACCTCTAATTGGAGCTGAATTAAGGTTTTTAGTTGCATGTTTAAGGTCCATAAATCTTGATTTACCATCTAGATCCCTTTTCTCTCATTCCTTCTTCTCCATCCCACCATACTCTCATGTGATGACACACTTGTTGGAGTGGTGATTGCGCTGTGATGAATATATTTGATGAAAAATATAGGGTATATGATGTATGTATATGTACTCTTATTCCCATATTCTCTGTAATTCTAAACATAGAAATACATGTGTGAAAGGCTTGCATTCCTATGCTCTTGAATAACTAGTTTTCATGAATTTTGCTTCAACCTTGAAAGAGTTTTATATCAGATTTGTATGAGGAATTTTCTATGAGTTTAATTATGTTGGGGAAATTAATTTTTATGCTGTATATTTCCATTATATTTCATGTTACTATCTGAACCATTTATTCCACTGTTCATGTGCCAAACTTAAGCTAGTAATGCAATTTCCGCATAACCAATTTCCATGAAATTTACCATACATATGTTGCACCTCATAATCAGTTTGAAAAGCTTAATAACCATTAATAATGACAAAAATGGAGTCTTATATGCATCCTAATACTATTTTCTGAAATTTTGTATGGTCGTATTACATTTGGAGAGCCAAAAGTGTCATCTACCCTTGGGGGTTTTAACATCGATTTTCCTATTGTTTTTGTCCTTCTTTTCCTAGGGTAAAAAATGATTTGTAGAAGAGTTTTGAAATTGTATGAGAATTAATAATAATAATTAGGATGTACTAATACCCCTCAATCCATTCCATACATAATTTGAAGTCATTTTGGCGCATTTGGATCAACTTGGGTTTCACTAGTTCAAAGCTAGAAATTGGCCAAAATAGTGCAAACTTGAATAACACGTCAAAATGTTTTTTCTGATTCGAACATTGAGTGTCTGAGGCATTTTAGGATTTTTTAAATCCCATACAATCCTTCCATAATAAATTTTGAATGGTTCGGTGATGTTTGGAATCAAACCAAGAAAGACTAGTTTACTACTTTTTCCTAGTTTCAAAATTAGACAAGGTATTGAAGGAGGATGTATGTGAACTATTTGTGAAAATTACTCAGCCAAACCATATTAATAAGACAGATTAATCAGAAATATTTGTGAAAAATCCTATCAGAACCTAATATCACTTCCCTTGAGCTTCCCCATTTGTCTCATTACCATGGAGTCAGTGTGAAATCCATTGTCAATGAGGTTGTTGAGAAAGAATGTTTTCAGTGTGAAAGTTTTGAAGCCTCTTTTAAATATTTTGATCAGTGTACCTTGTTTCTCCAAAAGGTACATTATAGTGGTATCAGAGCATGGTTCTTACACCTATGCATTAAGACCATCCATTGAAGAAAAAGTTACAACCATGTCTTATCATTATTATGACTCCTATGAAGATGATTATGAGCAATTTGGAGAAGAATGTGAATGGTATGAGGAAGAGTTGCCATCTTGCAACACTTCTTACAATTTCATAAGGGGTGAGGGTTATTATTATGACCCTGTGTATTATGAATATGTATGTGACAAACCATGATGAGCTACTCCTATGAATGAATTAGAAATCTTGAGAGCAACATGTAAGACTTTGTCCCGACAATATCAAGCATATCTTGCTTTGATAGGAGAGTCACATAAGACCACTCCTTTTGAATAATTTTCTGAGTGGGTGCTTGGATATAGGATTAATAATGTATATGTGAGATCATTAAGGAACAATCAACAATACATAAGTTTGGAGGAGCATGAAAGGATTAAAAATCAGCCTACTTGTGAAAAGAGTAGTGGAATATCCTTCTCTATAGATGAGGAAATCATAAACAAGTTTGTGGACTTCATGTGGATGGGGTGGAAGAAATTTAGGCCTAAAGAAGGTGAAAAGATCCAAGATACACCATTAAAGGAAGAGATAGAGACTCATGAAGTGGAGCATTAACCACCTCAAGGTGATTGCACAGAAGAACATGAAGAGGAAAGTGAAGACAATCACATAATCCTTATTGATAGGGATTATCAAATCAAATAGGATCTACTGATGGATCCTTGAATTGTGAAGGAGTACCTACTATTTTTTGCTCACAAATATATGTTGGTGATAGAGAGATTATATTTGAGAATTTTTATGCAAGACAAAGTTCTCATAAGCATGAAGATGAAGACCTTGTAAAAGATAATGAAGAACCAATATCAACTTCCCAATCACCACTTGAGCTTCAGGAAGTTGAAGAAATCAAGAAGAAATAAGAAGAGGAGGTTCGCTCTCATGAACCATCCTTCATTGAAGGGTATTTGAATATGAGTGAAAGGAATATCCATGAGGCTCTTAGCATACTCCATGGCACTCACGCATTGGTGTCAAGTTCTTGTTGGAAGGTTTCTTCATTAGAGGAGCCATCCATGCTTGAAGGCATGGAGAAAATTCAAAAAGCAATGTGCAACATCAAAGGTAATTTCATGTCTTTGGTTTTTGATAGAAACCATTTGATTGAGCTTAATGTGTGGTTCACATGAAGCATCTTGAATAATAATGAGGATATTCATAAGCTCAAAATTCAAAATGAGCAACTTCTTGAGAGGTTTCAATATACTTGTTCTTCCTCTTATGTTTAAGATTGTCAAATGGTAGATTGCTTGGAGGATTCTCATGACATGATCTATCATGAGAAGCATGGAAAATTGTAGGTTCTTGATGTGTTTGAAGATGATATTTATGAGATCCAAACACTTGTTGTGGTGGAAGAGGAGTTTGAGATGCCTCTTGATAATGGTTACACACTTTTGGAAGAAGTGCATGATTCCACTACCTTGGAACCAACATATGAGGAAAGTTTCATAATTTTTAGGGAGATTCATAATCCTATCGATTCGGAGCCTTCACATGATGAAAAATTTGCACTTTATAATCCTTTAGGTGTGTTGGTTCTTTCTCCTACATTCTACACTTACATATTTCGCAGCATTCATCCTAATGAAGTATGGATGAAAGGTTTCTTTTTGATGGGGCCGCATGAGGAGTATGAAATTCCTATATCTCCTTTTGATGATGACATGACTAGAGCACCATCTTATTAACATTTTCAGCAATATATTTTGTTACATTATGATGATACACACATATTTGGATGTACCTATGATGTTCATTTGGGTCACTTGAAGACTCATGATTTTCCTTACTCCTTTCTTAGTCCATTTGATGTTGGGAAAAATTCATACAAAACTTGGGTGAAGAGATGTATGATTGAAGCACTCTATTATTGGAAACAACATCCTTTGTTATTTATTGATGATATACATATTTATGGGTGTATTAGTGAACTTCTTTGAGCCACTTGAAGTCTTCCTATTTTCTTGGCTCCTTATTTGGTTTAGATTTTGGTGGAGGTTCTTCATTCACTTCTTGGATGAAAGAACACATGGATGATTATTTTTATGCATCTTAAATTCTTTTGGAGCACAATTATAGGACATGGGATCCTCACCTATGTCATTGGAGCATATTTGATATAATACCTTATGCTTGTGTGTATGGGCCACATGATGATCTACTTACTTGGATGTACAAGAATTTTCATGATTCTTTGATGAGGTACCTTCTTGAAATACATTTGTATGATGTTGTTATGTACTTTCATGATATATATTTTGTATTCATGATGTTTAGAAAGGTGCAATACAAACAATTGGATCTTGGTATTGCTTGGTTTGAATTTTGGGGGAAACAAGTAGTATGGGAGATTGAGTAACCACTTGAGAATGCAATATCCCAAATACTGATATTTTCTAATTCTAAGCAAAATTACTTAAATAACCGGGCATGCAAACTGCCATGCAAAATTGCCCTATATTATAGCTGAATTTAGGGTTAGGGTTTGCAGGATAGAATGAACACTTACCACTGATAAGCTGATTGAAAATGCTCCAGAGAGAATACGCATGAAAGATAAACTGAACTGGTGAAGAAATAACCTCTTTTTCCTCCGTAATACCCCCAACAGTCTGAATCAGCTAAGGATGATGTTTTTTATGAAGGGATGGTTAGTTTTAGCTAAAAGTTGGTCGGAGTGTAGGTGTGCTCATGCTGGAGAGGATGGCTGGAGCATGTAAGAGTTTGGACCTCTCCAGATACCCTAGCGAATTGATCTACCAGATTGGTGCTCATGCCCCCACACCTCTGTATTATGCTGCTAGCTGCTCCAAGTGCACAATCCGGTGGTTGATAATCGCTCAAGACAGTAGAGTGATCCTATCAATGAGGATGCATGCCACATGCGAAATAAATATGGTGATACAGAGTCTTGGTGAATAACTTCGGGTTTCCAGCTACATGCCCCCAGCTGTACGGATGAACTTGCAAATAATCTTCTGGCATACACTGGAACACTGAATAATGATGGATGTAATAGATGCAGTGACAAAACTGGATGGTTTATCCTAAAGGAGACTAGGGTAGATATTGCACTGCCAAACCCTCGTTAGTTGAAGAATCCGTCCTTAACCCCAACTGCCGTAGCTGCACACTATGCCGCTGCTCAAATATCCAAATCAATCAATAATAGAAATCGATATCTCTTTAGGCTCCCTCATTATTCTTAAATATATCCTTATGCGCTTTTAGGGTTCGCATGTCACTTTTAGGGTTTGTGCTTTTACTTTTGCATGCATGCGATTCTAATTTGATGTTGACTTTTAAGCCTAAAGAGAAAAGACTTCTTTTATCCTACTGCTGAATTTAGTACTGAATGTGTGTCTCGAGTGGTTCTAAGTACCAAATGTCCTCAATCAATCCCCTCTTATGCAGTACCCGCTCGAACCTATGGGGATTAAGTAGGTTAGTGGGTGTTTTGTTGTCTAATCGGACAAGAAAATTACAGTCCTCCCTGCTTGAGATTGCTTGTCCTCAAGCAACTGCAAATTGGGATGCTGCAATACCTGTTCTCCTTCCCATGTGGCATCCTTCGGTGGTAATTATTTCCATTGGACCAAGTATTATCTAATCACCTAGTTTCAGAGTTTTCATTCTCGAGTCTGTACGATCCATTCTGGAATCAATATCAATAGTCCCTCATCATCTAAGGGAGGTAACTCTGTTAATGGAGAAATGTGTTTTCCAATGGGCTTTTTTAGGTTGGACACATGGAATACATTGTGAATTTTGATCTCCTGTGGTAGTTCTAGTTCAGACACCACCTCTCCCACCTTTCTGATTATTTTGTAGGGTCCGTAGAAGCAAGGTTTTAAATTTTCCGCTCCTTTCTTCTTAAGTGAATACTGTCTGTAGGCTTGGAGCCGTAAGTATACTAGATATCCTACTTCAAAGCTCCACTCAACCTTGTGTCTATCTGCATACAACTTCTGCTGATTCTAGGTTGTCTGTAAGTTCTCTTTCATGATTTTAAGGATGTCATGACTGTCCTGTATCCAATCCTTTCCCTTAGGAGCCCTGCTGTCTCCAAATGCTAAATCTGCATAGTCCAAGGCCTCATAGCCATATAATTCCTTAAAATGTGTCATCCTAATAAGCATGTGGTAGGTAGTATTGTAGCAGTACTCCCCTACGTGTATCCATTTAATCCAGGTTCGCTGCTGCCCTGTTACATAGTTCCTCAGATACCCTTCAATCCACTTATTGACAATCTCAATTTTTCCATCACTCTTGGAATGATAACTCATGCTGGTAGCAAGCTCGGTTCCCACTAACCTAAACAACTCCTGCTAGAAGGCACCTGTGAATCTACTTTCCCGATCACTGACAATGGTCTTGGGTAACTCGTGTAACTTGGAGACCTCTATGAAAAATAACTCAACTACCTGGGCTACGAAGTAATCAGATGATATAGAAAAGAAATGTGCGAATTTGGTCAGTCGATCAACCATGACATATAAGCAATCTCACCCTTGGACCTTGGGAAATCCTGTAATGAATTCCATGGAGATACTTTCCCACCTATGTTCCGAAATTGGTAGTGGCTGAAGAAATCCTACTGGATCGATGTGATAAATCTTGTTCTGCTGACAAATGATACATTCCCACACATGCTACATAACTTCCCCCTTGAGGCCCTTCCATGAGAACCTCTCTCGGATCTTCCTGTAGGTATTCAAGAAACCCTGATGTCCTAATAGTGGAGAGTCATGTGCCTCTTGTATGATTTTCTTTCTTAAAGCTAATTCTGGAACGAGGCATATCCTGCTCTTGTAATAGATGATGTCATCGACAATTCTGTACCTGTCATCCAGAACCTGTGCATCCAATAATTCGCAAGCGAATTTATTTTTGGAGTACTCTACTAAGAGAAGAGCCCTCCAATCTATAGATATACTCATGAGAGATAATGAAGCGAGACGTCTGGATAATGCATCAGCTACTATATTATTCTCACCCTTCACATACTCTATCTTGAAATCATAGGCTTGTACTTTGCTGACCCATTTCTATTGGCGCTCATTCAGTTCCTTCTGATCCAAGAAGTACTTGAGGCTGTTATGATCTGTCTTTATTTTGAACTTGCTGTCCACCAAGTATTGTCTGAATTTCATGAGAGCATGTAAGATGGATAGCATCTCCTTGTCATATATGAAGTAATGGCACTCATAGTTCTTCAGTTTCCTGCTCTCAAATGGAATAGGGTGATGGTTTTGCATCAATACTTCTCCTAGACTTTCCCCTAAGGCATCACATTCCACTACAAATGGTTGTGAGAAGTCTGGTAATGCTAAAAATGGGCAAGAACTCATAATGACTTTCATCTCCTCAAAAGTTTTATGTGCTAATTCTGTCCAGGTGAAGGCTCCCTTCTTTGTGAGATATGTGAGGGGTGCAGCGAATTGGAAGAAGCCCTTAACATACCTATGGTAATATGTGCAAAGGCCTAAGAAGCCTCTTAGTTCTATGACTATTTTTGGCGCGGGCGTATCCTTGATAGCTTAGATTTTCTCCATATCAACCTGTACTCCTTTTGCACTAATTATGTGTCCTAGATACAACATTTCCTTCATGCCAAATTCACACTTGGATATTTTCGCGTAAAGTGAGTGTTCTTCTAGGATGCTCAATACTTCATCCAGATGTTTCAGATGTTCCTCCCATGTTTTGCTGTAAATCAAGATGTCATCAAAGAATACTAGCAAAAAATTACGTAACTAAACTCTGAACGTATGGTTCATGCATGGCTGGAGCATTGGTAAGTCCAAAAGGTATGACCAGGAATTCATAGGGACCATAGTGATAACGAAAATTTATTTTAGAAATGTCTTGATCCCTTCCTCATATTTGATGGTACCCCGAGCGAAGATCAATCTTTGAAAAGTATTTGGCACCCCATAGCTCGTCCATGATTTCATCAATCCTAGGGATGGGATACCTGTTTTTGATGGTCTTTTTGTTGAGAGCTCAGTAATTGATGCACATTCATAGTGTACCATCCTTCTTCTTGACTAAGACCACTGATGATGCAAAGGGGCTAGAGCTGGGCCGAATGTATCCAAGCTCCAACAATTCTTTGATCGTCTTCTCGATCTCATCCTTGTATCTTTTGGGATTCTGATAAGGAGTGGTGATGAATGCATGTGTCCTCTCCTCTAGCTCAAGGATGTACTCAAATCCCCTGTCTTGCGGTCTACCTGCTGGAAGGTCCCAGAATAGCTTTTCATGCTTCTGTAATAAGGCCTGAATATCATCTGGGTGTTGTGTGTTGTTCTATGGAGGTTTCCTAATGGTGACAAAAAATTCTGCAGCCCATTCTATGTCATCCTATCTGAGTACGACCTCCATTCTCTGTGAAGAGACTGGTTTTTGGGGATAAGTGTTCATGCCCCTCAAAATTTCCCGTTTTCCATCTGGCCCCTGAAATTCCATTTCCATTGCTCGGTAGTCCGTAGTATATTTCCATATTGAATAAAGCCATTGAACGCCTAATACTACATGAGTATCTGCCGCATCTACTACATAAAATGAATCTGTCATCTGGTAGTTGCCTAATGTGACATTTAATTTTTGAATCCAATAGTTACACTCCATGCTGGAGTTTTTGGCTACAGCTACAATAAATCCCTCGAACTTCTTTGTCTGAATACCCATCTTGGATACCTAAGTGGAGTCAATGAAATTATGGGTTGCTCCCCCATCAATCAATACTCCCACTCTATGGCCCTGTACTACTCCTCTGACACTGAGAGTATGGAATCTAGGTACTCTCGATAATGTAGCAATGACTCCCTCTGGTGTATCAGCTTTGGGTGACTCTTCCTCTTCTTCCTGTAGTTCTTCTGTTCCCTCCTTCTCATAGTCCTCCCTGTCATTGTCCGAATACACTTCGATGTAGTGAGCCTTGGCCTTCCCTACACACCTGTGTCATGGAACCCATGGTTCCTGACAAGTAAAACATAATTTATTTCACCTCAAACCTTTCCTAGTGTCCTCGACTAACCATGTTTTCTTTGGAAAATCCTGCTGGAAAGGTTTCTTGTCCTTGTCCCTAATTGGAAAGTTGGTTTTGAGAGGAAACCTGTTCTTTGGAACTGAATCTTGGAGATCCCTGGCTCAGATAATGGAATCCTGTAGAGTGGGGGGTTTTTAGGCCTCCACCCATCCCCATAGTGGTTATTGATGTATTTGTAACTTCAGAATGTATTCACTTGTATATTGTACCCCGGTGTTTATTCCGGTAAGTATCTATAATGTAATTGAATCATGTCATGCCCTGATGTTCCGATCTGGAGATTCAATAATGTAAACAAGTCATGTAAAGTCATTGAGGTTAACCCTCCATTGTAAGTCGTGTAATAGTCCCCACATTTGTGTCAAGGTTAACCCTCCTTGTTGATCGGAGGGAAAAGTCCCCACAGTTGTGGGGCACTAGGGTTATTAGACTCTCCTAGAGATGTCGGCTCTAGTAAGTAATTGTTAAGTGGGGCCGACATGTTAAAGTGGACATTAAGTGAACGAAAGAATATAAATAGAGAGTCAGCCTCTCTATTTATCATACACACACTCACTCATTGGGGCGCATGAGTGAGAGAGAAGTAGCTCTCTCAAGTGAGAGAGAGAGAGAAGTTGTGGAGATCATCTTTTCTGTTTTCTGGTTTTACTGCTACCACTGGTGCTCATTCTATCTCTGAGGAAGTTATGAGGTTTTCTCCTTTATTGTTTCCCCAAGGAAAATTCTTTGTGTCTCTTGTCTCTTGTGTTTTATTGCTGTGCATGTTATTCTCTCAGATAAGATCCTAAGATCATAATGCTAGCTTGAATGATAAAATTCTAACATGGTATCAGAGCTAACCTGAGAAGAATAAATTGTGCAGTTACAGAAGCTAGGGATTCTTACTTTTTGGGTCTCTCTCCACAATCCATCAACAAAAGTATGCTAGGCTGACTCTCCATTGAAGGGCGCATCTTTCTGTCGAAGCGAAATTCAATTATGGACATTTTTAGTTTTTGGTGCAGGAAATTAGGGATTCTTACAGAAGAGGAATTTTTGAATAAGCCTAGCATAGGATTTATCTCCTCATCAAAATCGAACTTTAGAGACCTGGGTCGAGATTTTTGGTTGGGTGAAACTGTGGGAAAGTCAAACCCTAGTTTGACCCTGAGCTAGAAAAACCCTAAAATACTAAAAATGATAAGTTTTGGTACATTCACTATATCTCGGGATTGGAGAAGGATCAGGAGCTGAAACTTTCACAAGATGAATATAAAATCTAGATTTACATTGTATCCAACTTTCAGCCTCATATTCGCTATATTATAGGAGATATGATCCCCCCAAGTTAGGGTTCCAGCCTCTTCTAGGATTCATCCCTAAACAGGACACCTGGGGAGAATTGATATATCTTGGGATACAAAGGTCCAAATGAAATTTATAAATATGTTCCAGAAAGGGAACAAACTTTAATCTCTATGGTAGAAGTTTCAGACTCCAAAGATGAAATAGTGACACGTGGAAGTCTGTACAACTTCGCTATGCTAAACAGTCCTGAAATAGGTCACCTTGGGAAATGATCATAAGTCCCCATTGGTGAAACACATTCTGATGAAACCTGTGGTGTTGGAATAGGGATAGGCGAGGCTATCTCAATAAGAAGTTTTAGACATAGAGGAGTAGTAATTTTGGAGGTACCGCAGAAACAATATCAGGAATGTCTGCAAAAGAAATTGGTAAACTAGGGTTTCTTGTTCCGGGAGCTTCCCTCCAATGTTTTCAGAAAATGAGTACATTGGAAAGCTCACCCTAAAGAGGTATATCTTTCTATCCAATCATATCTAAAAGATTCCAAGTTTTGAAAATTAGGGTTTCTCTGATGAACCCTAGATCGACCATCTCCGGAACCAGGATGGACGCCTCAAATCGGTAAGATCTAATCTTTTGCTATTTTCATTTGAGGTTCTCATTTCAAAGTGATCTATCACATAAGCTTGATGATAAGCTTGGTGAAGTTGACAACTTGCAAGCATGGAAGTATATGATATCTCTAAAGAAAATGAATTGGAAACCTACATAAGTAGAGAGGTTCCAGTTCCAGAGGGAGATGAGGCTAAAAGCCTTACACAAGAAGAACTTGGTCAAGGCCAAGAACATCATTGCTGATTCAATCATGGATCAAATTGTACCACAAGTGTATTCCCTAAAGACACCGAAAGATATGTTTGATTCCTTGACCAAGCTATTTGAAGGAAAGAACATAAATCGGAATATGACCTTAAGAAACCAGTTGAAGAATGTGAAGATCCAGAATGCAGAGACCATGTAGTCATACTTTACAAATTTAAGAACAGCTTGAAGCGGTAGAAGAAGAAGTGGAGAATGAAGAAGTTACCTTGAATGGCCTCCTAGGATCATGGGATTCATTCATTCAAGGAATGTGTGCCAGAAGGAAGTGATTACTTTCAACAGACTCTAGGAAGAAGAAGAAGCTCGACTCATAATAAGAGAAGAGAAGATGGGAGCAACTGAAGATCAAGCTCTCACCATCCAAAGAAGATCCCTCAAGCGATGAGGAATATGAAGGACTCAATTATTGAAGAACCTCTTATCCATCTTGAGCATTTGGATAAGAAATGATGAATGAAGAAGATGATGAAGCTGAAGGCTCAAGGAGTCTACCCACGAAACAAATAAAGATAAGTATTCAATTGTCATTTCATGATATTGTTTTGATTATGCATTTGTTTATATTCAGTTGATGTATTATGCATGATAGAATGTTTGCATTAATGACAGTATACTACTAATATGCATGTGATGGGTAAGTAGCTCATGGTGCTATACAACTCTCCATTGCTACTTATCTAGAATGAAACCTCTTTGCTGACATATTGGATTAGTGCACAATCTCAATGTTGTCTTGGTAGAGATGGTAGGCATCTAGAAAGTTTCCATGAGATATGGATGAATGTTGTATTGGCTAAAATAGTTGCATAATCATATATCTTAATACAAAATATTTTTTCATTATGAATATGCCTTATGAAATGTTTCTAACCATAAAAATGCATTTGAATTGTAGGAAATATCGCCTACAATCACCTACAAGCAAATAAGGATGAGACTTGTTCCGAAGAACAAGTGACGACAGTTCAAGATGAAGAATAATATAACGAATGCAGCGACATCATTGATGCAGAACCTTCTAGCTATGAAGAAGTAACCAAGAAGAAAAGGAAGACCAGTTCAAGAAGAATGATTCTAGGATGCAGTATCGATACATGAAGGGAAGTTCGTAGTTCCATCATGCAGTAGATGGAAACATCATGGGATACAAGGCAAGATTCGTAGCATGAGGCATAGTCTACAAAGAGACATTTGCAGCCAATATAAATACACATGACATGAAGAATCATGTGTGCAAATGAAAGAAGGCCTTGTACGAGCTCATAAGACACCCATAGGATAACACATACATGAGGAGATTGATGAAGATATTAACCTTTGATACAAGGTTGAAGATGAAATCCTATAGAGGGTGACAAGCTCATAGGTGGGTACGAGAAGAACTTTTGAAAAGGTTCAAGATAGAGGATCTTGGTATCCAGTGATCCTAGATGGACACATAGAATATTAGTAGTAGAGGAAGCTACTTGTCACTCCGATACAGAATGTTTCAGTGCATAGAGTACAAAATACAGAGGGAGAATGATGCTCCACTTCAGAGGGAGTTACTGTAGAAGATCCATAGGTTTGACATGGTACAACAAGATGGACAGATTACTGATGACTCTAGGATTTACTGAGAGTAAAGAGGATTCCAACCTTTGCTTCAAGGTTGAAGGTGAAAGATCAGTGATGCTCCTGTTATATTTCGATGACTTGTTCCTGATAGAAAAGAGGAACTTATTAAAGTTGCAAGAAGGATACTTGCTGTCGAGTTCGAAGGAATTGGGGATGATGCATGATGTTCTAGGCATGGAGGTGTGGACAAGGGAAGTATGCAGTATATATCCTAAAGAGGTTCAAGATGATTGAATGCATGACCGCACCTATGGCATCAAACCTGAAGCTATTGAGTAATGCTTCATCAGAGACGGTTGACGCTATGACGTATCATCAGATGATTTACCTAACAAATACGAGACCAGATATTTTCTTTGCTGTGAACACATTGAGACATGTTCACTTGGTGGTTGTAAAGCATGCAGTGAGGTACCTGAAGGGTACAATTGATTATGGGCTCAAGTATGAGGCGAATCAGAAGATTAACCTGGAGGATTATGAGGATTCGTATTGGGAAGGTAGTGCCATTGATAGGAAGAGCACTTCAAGGTGCTACTTCAGTATAGGATCAAGTGTGATCTATTGGTTTGGCAGGATGGAGTCCTACATGGCGCTGAGTACAACTGAGGCAAAAGATGTTGCCACTTGCTATTTGGGAGGTAGTATGTTTCTTTTGAAAACTACTATTTGATTTTCCTGATCTAAGTGGCATTTTTGTATGATGCAGAGAGGAGCAATGAAGCTCCAGTATGTGATCCAGATCAAGATCTCTCGAAAGAGGGAGTTCTAGTATAGTCGGTGAGACAGGTTGTCTGAGCATAAATCTTGGCGAAGCTCATAGTTTGCTCAGATGTAAACATACCTGCAAGTTGTCCTCAGGTGTAATCGGTCCTGGTGAAGTTTGCAGGTTATCCTTGAACGTAATCAACCCTGATGTGATTCTATGCTAGAAATGGCCAAAGTGAAGTTTGAGTACTTCAGGGAGAAGCTTGGTGTTCTCTATATTGAGGTTCCCTCCAAGGGGAAGTGATGATTCTGTGAGCCATTCTTACATGGTGAGAGGATTAGGTTCCTTCCATGGTCAGATTTAAGAGCTGAGCCATTCTGTCATGGTGAGAGGATTTGTTTCCTTCCATGTTAGATGTGAGTGCTGAGACATTCTGATGTGATTGTAGGATTGGTTCCTACATGATCAGATATAAGTGATGAATGCCATTCTTGGAATGGAGGCACCTGGTCAGTTACCAGGAATACTCAGCTTGGTGCTGAGTTGCCATTCTCTGGGAGAATGGAGGCACCTAGTCAGTTACCAGGAATCCTCAGACTGGGACTGAGAGCCCTTTCGATGCGGTGTTTTCGAACATGGTCAGATGTAAGTGCAGAGCCCTTCCGATGCGGTGTTTTCGAACATGGTCAGATGTAAGTGCAGATCCCTTCCAATGCAGTGTTTTCGAACATGGTTAGATGTAAGTGCAGAGCCCTTCTGATGCGGTGTGTTCACACATGATCGGATATAAGTGCTGAGCCATTCTAGCGTGATGTGTTTACACATGATCAGATGTTAGTGTTGGGCCTTTCTGACAAGATGAGGTCAGATGTGAGTGCTCGGCATGCCTTTATGACAAGATGAGGTCAGATGTAAGATCTGGATGGGCCATTCTGAATTAGGGTCAGATGTAAGATCTGGGTGGGCCATTCTGACTTAGGTTCAGATATAAGTGCTAAAGACCTACGTGGAGGCTAGGCCTACAACCAACATGAAAAAGGATTGGCTCTGTAGAACTTCCTGTGACGAGAAGAATGAATAGATAGCACCATTTGATTGAGATAGTAGAAGCAGTAATGATGATGATGATTCAGTGATGATCCAACTTTGATGATGATCTAGATCAAGTGAAGATCCAAACTTGATGATGATCTAGTAGTAACAATCTAGATCAAGTGATGATCCAAATTTAGTGATGGTCCAGCAGTGACAATACAGATCAAGTGATGATCCAGACTTGATGATGATCCAGCAGTGACGATCCATATCAAGTGATGATACAGACTTGATGATGATCCAACAATGACGATCCATATCAAGTAATGATATAGACTTGATGATCTAGTGATGATCCAGATCCAGTGATGATCCAGACTTGATGAAGATGACTTGACAATGAAGATGACTTGATGATGAAGATGACTTGAAGATGAAGACGACTTGAAGATGAAGATGACTTGATGATGATCCAGATGATACATAGAAGAAGACTTGTGCTGATAAATTGTGTCGAGAGAATACCTTCCTAGTTAAGAGGGAGTGTTGATGTATTTGTAACTTTCGAATGTATTCACTTGTATATTGTACGCCGATGTTTATTTCCGGAAGTATCTATAATGTAATTGAGTCATGTCATGCCTCGATGCTCTGATCGGGAGAATCAATAATGTAAACAAGTCATGTAAAGTCATTGAGGTTAACCCTCCATTGTAAGTCGGGGCAATAGTCCCCACATTTGTGTCAAGGTTAACCCTCCTTGTTGATCGGAGGGCAAAGTCCCCATAGTTGTGGGGCACTAGGGTTATTAGACTCTCCTAGAGATGTCAGCTTTAGTAAGTAATTGTTAAGTGGGGTCGACATGTTAAAGTGGACATTAAGTGAACGAAAGAATATAAATAGAGAGAGAGGCTCTATATTTATCATACACACACTCACTCATTGGGGTGCATGAGTGAGAGAGAAGTAGCTCTCTCACGTGAGAGAGAGATAGAGAAGTTGTGGAGATCATCTTTTCTATTTTCTGGTTTTACTGCTGCCATTGGTGCTCATTCTATCTTTGAGGAAGTTGCAAGGTTTTCTCCTTCATGGTTTCCCCAAGGAAAATTCTTTGTGTCTTTTGTCTCTTGTGTTTTATTGCTGTGCATGTTATTCTCTCAGATAAGATCCTAATATCATAATGCTAGCTTGAATGATAAAATTATAATAGTGGCTCTGTTAGGGCCTGAGTAAACAACATCGTCAACCTGTTTTCTGACACATCTGTTACCATGACTGCTATCCTTTGGAATTCTGAGATGAAGGCCTCGACGCTACCTGTCTGTTTGAGTTGAGCCAACTCTTTGAAATGTATCTTTGGATCCTTCCTGTCGAACCTCTCTATGATTTTTTGAGTGAACTCACCATATGAGTGAATGGTGTTGTGACCCAATGTCACTAATTTATGGTACCACCACTCATGAGCCTCTTAGTCCAGGTGGAGTGTAGCCAATTTAATGGAATTTGTCTCTGTCATGGGATTGAGTTGGAAGTAGGTATCCAAATTTTGAACCCATATCCTCGCTGAACCTCCAAGAGTCCCATCAAAGTTTGGGATGGTTAACCTGCCCAAGGTTTTCTACAAATCATAGTTATGATTGAATCCCTTATTGAAATTCCTGGGCATGTTCCTACTCTTCATGTTGTGAAAATCCAAAAAAGACATGGCTGCATGAAACTCCTCCCCTAAGTCCCTATATTCTTGCAAATAATCCCCAAAGGGTTCGCTAGGCTCTACCTGTATGACTAGACCTCCTACTGCATCTGAAAAGAAGTGAGGCATAGTAGGCCTGTTGGAAGGTTTGGTATATATGTGGGGTGTATTTTGTATATTGGTGTATGCAACCTTCCCACTGCTGCTTGTAGAACCTCTATCTACCGGTGAAGGAGGTGTACTACTGTTACCTGGTTCTGGTTTCATTGATAATTTGTTGATTGTATTAAGTACATATTTTTTCCCTTTGGCTAAGTCTTGCAATGCAGATACTAGGTTGCAAAACTCCATCCTATCCTCATCTTCTCCCGTTCCTTTTCCCCTGTCAGAGTGTGTACCTGTTGGGTCTATGTCTGAGTTGGTATCTTCTAGTTGGATATCCTCAAAGTCCTCTATGTACCTACTCCTTCTTTTCCTATAGGTTAAAAAAGTGTCCTCTTCTGTATTCATCTACTTCTCATGTTCAAGCCCATAGCTGGAAAGGAACATGCTCTGATGCCATTGTAATATCCCAAATACTGATATTTTCTAATTTTAAGCAAAATTACTGAAATAGCCGGGCATGCAAATTGCCATGCAAAATTGCCCTATATTATAGCTGAATTTAGGTTTAGGGTTTGCAGGATAAAATGAACACTTACCACTGATAAGCCGACTTAAAATGCTCCAGAGAGAATACGCATGCAAGATAAACTGAACTGATGAAGAAATAGCCTCTTTTTCCTTTGTAATACCCCCAACATTCTTAATAAGCTAAGGATGACATTTTTGATGAAGGGCTGGTTAGTTTCAGCTGAAAGTTGGTCGGAGTGTAGGTGTGCTCGTGCTGGAGAGGATGGCTGGATCATGTAGGAGTTTGGAACTCTCCAGATACCCTAGCGAATTGAACTACCAGACTGGCGCTCACGCCCCCACACCTATATATTATGCTGCTAGCTACTCCAAGTGAGCAATTCGGTGGCTGATAATCACTCAAGACAGTAGAGTGATCCTGTCAGTGAGGATGCAGGCCACATGCAGAAGAAATATGGTGATCTGGAGTCTTGGTGAGTAACTTGGGGTTTCCAGCTACATGCCTGCAGCTGTATGGATGAACCTGCAAATAATATTCTGGCATACACTGGAACATTGAATAATGATGGATGCAATATATGTAGTGACAAACCTGGATGGTTTATATTAAAGGAGTCTAGGGTAGATATTGCACTGCCGAACACTTGTTAGTTGAAGACTCCGTCCTCAACCCTAACTGCCCTAGCTGCACGCTGTGCCGCTGCTCAAATATCCAAATCAATAAATAATAAACATCGATATCTATTTAGGCTCCCTCATTCTTCTTAAATAGATCCTTATGCGCTTTTAGGGTTCGCATGTCACTTTTAGGGTTTGTGCTTTTACTTTGCATGCATGCGATTATAATTTGATGTTGACTTTTAAGCCTAAAGAGAAAAGGATTCTTCTAGTCTACTGCTAACTTTAGTACTGAATGTGTGTCCCAATTTGTTCTAAGTACCAAATGTCCTTAATCAATTCCCTTTTATGCAGTACCCCCTCAAACCTATGGGGATTAAGTAGGTTAGTGGGTGTTTTGTTGCCTAATCGGATGAGGACATTACAGAGAATGTGATTGTAATTAGAGTAGTGCATCAGCAAGAATGGTGGCTCCTCTCTGATTTTTTCTTAAGATATTAAAATACTCAAAGTTTTGGTAACTCAATACAACTTCAGAGAATTATACAGGAGCAAAAAGAGGGTTGAAAGTTTAGAAACAGGTTTCCAAAATATGGAGGTAAAGACTGTTTGTGAAAATTTTGTTTTGATGGAATTAATTAATATTTTGATGTTTATTGGTGATGTCACAGGATATATAAATATGAAAAATCCACAGATATTTACTTTTGGAAACACAAAATTGCAGTACATGAGTGCCACTACTCAAATTGCAGCTAAAGAAAATTAATGGGCATAACCATACGAGAGAAGTTGGTACAAAGGAGGGAGTTACCAAGTGAGGATTCCACTTGGGAAGATGAACAAATTTTGCAGCATCCAAACTTGGCATTGCTTTAGGATAATAAATCTTGTTTGGGGAGGACTATCATGTCCCCATCCAAATAAGACTACTTGCAAATAATGTTTCACCAACCTACTAGTTCCCTAGGTTGAGGTGGAGACATAAATTTCGTAATAAGGGAGATATAGGACCCAAAAGGACCTTAGTTTACCATATTCACATTAAAATGGGTCACATAAATAATAAGTGTTAAGAAAATAAGGTGGCATTGGTTCCTGGAGAAAATTGGAAGCTTGCGGAGTCTTTGGGTGACTAGATCCCCCCCCCACACTTGGCATGCCCTTCATCCAAATTTGAACCCATGAGGAATGTAAAGTTCTTGGAAGGCGATGTGGTGTCACATGGGATGTCATGATCCAAGTAATTTGAATTAGGAGAGGATATTAACTCCCATGGAAGAGGAAGAGACTAAGAAGACAATGTGTGCCACTTGGAAGGCGATTCCTTACACTCTATTACAACTAATGATGGAATATTATACGACAAATATTACAAAATCAGACATGATTACAGAACTATGAAAAATATGAGATGACAAGGCTAAAAATATTCAAAAAGAGAGTGCATTTGGGAGTTAGAGGCAACCATTCGAATTGGGGAAATAATTGGAGAATGAAGAAGAATGCAAATGTCATAGGAGTTACTAAACCACTAAGATAAGTTGGAGGAAGACCATGGAGGGAAACTAGACCTTAGGAGGCATCATGAAGTTAATAAAAGGATGTAATGAGGAATTATAATATTTTTTTATCATTTTTTAATTGTACTTTTTCACTTTGCATAAATTTTTCTTGCCCATTGCACAGTGAGTGTTCACTCTACCTGCTTGTGAACCAATTTTGAGGGAGTTGGATTACTTTCCAAGTTGGTTTATGGAGAGAAAATTTGGACCTATGATTGGATCTGTATTAATGTTTTTATTTTCAGGTTTAATTTCCATACAACTCGAGTTATCATCTATCTCCCTATTCTATCATTCCTTCTTCTCCATTCCCCCATACTCTCACGTGATGGCGCACTTGTTGGAGTGGTGATTACGCATTTGCGGAATCTATTTGATGAAAAATATTGCGCATATGATGTATGGATATGTAATATTATTTCTATATTCTATTTAATTTGAAATCTAATAAATCCATGTGTGAAATGCTTGCATTCCCATGCTCTTGGATAACTAGTTTTCATGAATTTGGCTTCAAGCTTGAAAGATTTTTATATCAGATTTGTATGAGGAGTTTTATCTGAGTTTAATGTTGTTGGGGAAATTAATTTTTATTCTGTATATTTCCATTATATTTCATGTTACTATCTAAACCATTTATTCTACTGTTCATGTGCCAAACTTAAGTTAGTAATGCAATTTCCCCATAAGCAATTTCCATGAAAGTTACCATATAGATGTCGCACCCGATAATCAGATTGAAAAGGTTAATAACCATGTATAATTACAATCATTGATGTATAATATGCATCCCCATAATATTTTCTTAAATTTTGGAGGGTTGTACTACATTTGGAGAGCCAAAAGGGTCATATACCCTTGGGGGTTTTAACATCGATTTTCCTAGTGTTTTTTTCCTTATTTCCCTAGGGTAAAATTAAAGTTGTAGTTGGGAAGTGCATGAGAATTAATGATATTATTTATGATGTCCTAAGACCCATCAATCCATTCCATAAATATTTTTAGGTTGTTTTAGTGCATTTGGATTAACTCGGGTTTCACTAGTTCAAAGCTAGAAATTGGCCAAAATTGTGCAAACTTGAATAACATGTCAAAATGAGTTTTATGATTTTACCATTGAGTTTCCTAGGTATGGTAGTATGTTTTAAATCCAATATTATCCTTCCATAAGAAATTTGGAAAGGTTCGGTGGTGTTTGGAATCAAACCAAGAAAGACTAGTTTACTACTTTTTCCTAGTTTCGAAATTAGACAAATTATTGAAGGAGGAGGTGACTCCTGTTTGTGAAAATTCCTCAAACACACCATAATGATAAGCCACATGTATAATTTTTTAAATCCTATCATAACCTAATATCACTTCCCTTGAGATTCCCCAGTTGTCTCATAACCATGGAGTCAGTGTAAAATCCATTGTCAACGAGGGTGTTGAGAAATAATGTTTTCAATGTCAAAGTTTTGAAGCCTCTTTAAAATATTTTGGATAGTGTGCCTAGTTTATTCAAAAATGTACATTACATATAGGGCTTGAAAATTCCTGAAAAGTGTAACACAGTGTGACCAGGTTGCTCTATATCTTAAACAAAAGGAGCGACTGAGAACATATTTGGGAGAAGGGTTTCCTACGTTTACATGTATTTATTTATAAAGTAATTTTGTTAAGTAGTATAGTGTTAGATGTATTAATATAGAATCACTTGTATCTTTTAATAAGGAATTTTAAGACAATTTTCAATCTACAAATTTTGGTTTATAAGACAATTTTTTAATATTTTTGAACTCCATGTTTATGTCATATTGCCATGGTTTTCCCAACAATAAATGACATGCATCCATGGGAATTATGTTACACAACACATTTTCATAAAGATCATCAATCTTGAAATTTATTAGGCACGACCTCATCACTATGACATGCTGTCCCTTTTGCAACCATAACACCCATTAAGTATCGGGTGCGATTGACACTTCAAACCCAACTTGTTAATGAATTCCATAGAGACCAAATTATTTGTGTTTCATCCATCGATGATGGTCCTACAACACCTATCCTACTTCTACACCTTTATCTAAAAGATATACTTCATATAAACTTGTTCCTTCTCTTCTTGTAAGACCAACCACAATAACATCCATTAGGTTGTCAAGTTCCTACCTCCCTCTGATGCAATCACCATTGTGCTCTTTCTCACGGTTTAATCAGTCTTTTCATCGATTCCTTGAATATTGGCCTCCTGCCAACTTGTGATATCAAAGTTCTTTGGGAACTCGTATGCCTTGTGTCCTAGTTTGTGACACTTGTAGTAGACCACCTTAGGCTGGTCTGCATGTCATCCTCCAAAAGATCCTCTTCTACCAAAGGTTCCTTGACTTCTGGTGTTCTTGCCTCCTTGTTGCTAGTATGGTGCATAGTTTCTAGTGATTCCCTCTTATGTTCTTTCTTTATAACCTTCCTCCATCCTTGATCTACTGGTTTGTCTTGTAGAACCAATAAACTTCTGACTTTGAGCAGTCATCTTCCCCCTACTCGCCAAATTCTTCCTGGACAATTTATTTTCCACTTTCAACACTAAATGGTAAGATTCCTTGAGTGTCCTAAAACTATATAGGCTCAAATCATATTGAATGGCGTATTCCAGGTCATTCACATACCTTGTAATGGTTTCTTCTCATTTATTTGTATGTCTTGACTTGATAGATAGTCAAAATAATTCTTTAGTGAATTCTTGAACAATTAAATCCTATCATAGGTTTTGCAGTTTCCTAAATAAATAAATCACCTTATTGGTCAGAAGGAACTTATCCTTGAACATGGTGACCATTCTATCCCAAAATTTCACTGTATTCTTCTTTTTCTTCACTCTATCAGACTATAAATTGTCCCACAACAATGATGCATGGTCCTGCAACTTTAGACAATCAACCTTTACCATTTTGGGTCTTCTATTTACTCCATATCAAAGTACTTTTCTATTTCTCTTATCCAAACTATTAACTCTTCATGGTTTAGACTCCCTGACTAGGTATATACCTCCATTTTAGACCTACCCTTCATATCAGACAATACCTTCAACAGTTTGTCTCTTGGGTCTTCCTCCTCTTCGACCTCAAGAGAATATGCTTCCTCATCAACATTTTCATCACTATGGTCAAGGATTTCAATTCCAAATCCTCTTTTCTGGGCTTCCTTCATAGTTTTAACTTTCTCTTCACACTTGTCATGGTTTGAACACATTCTTCAAAATTTTCATGGTCAATAGTCACACCTACACCTTCGGTGGAATTCATCCTATTCCATGGACATTAGCACCCCTCTGAGCCATTACATATTGCTCAATTGATTGAATCACCACTACCCAAATTGCAACTAAGTGTACGACATCCTCCTCTACAACTCTACCCAACCACAACTGGATTTTCTCTCTCATCTAATCATAGCTGGAATTCCAACACATGACACTCCTACCTTGACACCAACTAATGCAAGTTGTGACCCTGGTCAGCTACAAATCAATGTGCACAACATAATATAACAAACCCACAACACACCCTACACAAGAAATGTCAAGAATTATGGATTTATATTAATTTGAAAATCAATTACAAGAGTAAGTCACAATGTAGAGTCAATGCTCTATCTCAGTCATCCACACGATTAACCGTGTTTCTATACACTTTGGGAATTCACAAACAAGATGCATTTATGTGCTTTGGGATAGTAGATATATTGGCAACAACAATGACAATAACAAAAACAACCCCTTTTATGATCACAAAATGGAATTTATAGATGTTATTTTGTTCCAAATCCCACTTGAACCTCCATTTAGAATCCTCTCGGTGCTTCCTATTATGATTCTCCTATGTTAAATTCTCATCTATATCCTCTCAGCATATCCTTCCATCTATCATTATCCAACAACTTTCATAACTGGACATTAACTGCTCCAACTACCTCCACAATTATGTGTGCTTCTACTCTGGTCGATTCATCAACCAATTTCTGTCATCATTGAGTCAAATTTCGACATCCTCTGCTCATTGGTCAGCACTATCTTTGACCTTTCCATCTTTGTTAGTCTCCATGTGCGACTGAAATCTATAACCTATCTTTGTGACCCAATCAACCTCTCCGATTGGTCTTCTGTCATCGACCACAGCTAGTCGGTATCTCCACAAATACCTCTTCATCGACTACTAGTTTCATTCTGATCTTGGGTCATTGACCATCCAGTAGATGAATTTAGCTACCTCGTCTTTGAATGGCCTCCTTGGGCCTCAATGCCCCTGCATCACATGAAGGTTGACCCGTCAATCATTTTCATTCAGAAGACAATGTGTGCCACAAATTATTCCCCAAAAAATATCAAGAAGCTATTTCTGGACTAGTATTTTTTCTTGGTGGAATCACTTTGGAACTCAAATGCATTTGCTATGGGATGAGCCTCTTACTTCCATGAAAAATCCATGGTAATTATTCCAAACTACATCATAAATTCTGTTTTCTTTCTCAATTTAAATCATTCCCTTGACATGCTTAATCTCTATGCTCCTTGTCATGATCATTAATATTTTTGGGATTCCTTCTTCTCTTCTCCTTTAATCTCCTTCCTCATTCTAATTATTGGTAGCGACCTAAATTTTATACTACACTGCTTTAGGAGTTGGGTCTTATTAGCTATACTAGACATATTATCCAATTATTTCTCTCAGCTCATCTGTAGACATTCTATGGATGATATGATGCCTTTGTAGTTAGGCCCCACCTGGTTTAACAAAAAAGCAGGTGCCCTCCACATTTAAAAAAGATTAGACTGTTTCCTTGTTAAATATTTCCTCCTCATTTCCTGTCCGTCTTACAAATCCATCACTCTAAAACCATCCATCTTAGACAATATCCCGATATGTTTGGAAATTTTAGACAAGACTGTGAAAATCCGATTCACAGCAAGATCTAGGAGCTAAAGTAATCCTCACAACTCAATATATTCACAAATTATGTAGAAAAACAACGAAAGATAAAAATTAACACATAGGAATGGTGCCAATAACCGAGTTTATTATCATTGTCGAGTATGTAAATATGCCTGGAACATCATTATTATACAATAGGATAAAATCGTTATCCTTTGGAGGAAAATTGGATGCATACATGTGGCAGGCTTAGATTGGACCTCAAAACCTCCCTAGGTGGATCAATGAGCTCCATAACCACCTCAAATGATCACAAATGCCTGTGAGAACATGGTTGCACCATGCTAGGACATAAATGAAGGTAGGGTAGGCATGGTGGAGTGCATGGGTGAGTGGGAGTGGCTCTAGGCAGCAATAAATGGTCCAAAAAAGCCAAAAACACCCAAAGACCAAGCATGGGCACCTCTGGTCAACCAATTTCCCTGTTTTATGGAGTAGGAGTGCAAAAAGGACTAAAAATTCATAAATGACGGTGCATGTGTATCCCAAATGATCAAATGTGGGTGCCTGGGTGCATTAATGAGTCCAAAACACCAAAAATGACCTTGGTTGACCAACACAACCTAGTTTTGGACCATATAGCATAAGTAGAAAACAAATGAAAATGTGTCCTAGGTGTATTACCATGGTACTAAGGTGGTATAATGCTCTAAACCCCCTCCCTTAAGCCTGACTTAGTGTAAATACATCACAATATTGAGGCCTTGGCAACTAAGGCTCAAGTCACCTCTTACAACATTTTATTTGTCCATATAACCAAGGTAAGGATGAAGACCTCATGGGAACAAAACCTCCCCTCAAAAATGGACATGGAGCTAAATATAATAGTGAATATTAGTAATCACCATGTGTCACCCACTCCAAGAAGTGATCTCATATGGGTGAATGTCTTCTCTGTGAAGCTCTTGGTGAAGATGTCAGCAGTTTTCTCTGTAGATGGGAAATACTGCAACGATACCACCTCATCATGCACCAAGCTCTTGATGTAGTACATGTGTATATATATGTGCTTGGTCCTCTGTCTCTATATAGGATCAGTGGAAATCTTTATTTCACTTTTATTATCACACCAAATGACTGTGGGTGAATAAAATCCAAATCCAATTTCTCCAAGAATACCTTGCAACCACACACATTGTGTAGTTGCGTTCACTCCTCCTCTATACTCGGCCTCAACTGATGAAAGGGTTATAGTGTGATGTTTATTACTTGACCAGTGTATGGGACCATGTTCAAGCATGAATACATAACCTGAAGTGGCCTTTTTTCCAATGGAGTCTCCATCCTAATCAGAATCAGTAAATCCAACTAGTTATAGTGGAGAACTAGCAGCATAGTGTACCCCGAAGTGTTTGGTTCCTTGCACATAATGCAAAATAATTTTTGCAGCTTTCCAATGAATCTCATGAGGCTCCTGCATATATCTTGCAACAACACCTACAACATAATCCAAATCAGGTCAAGAGTGTGTGAGATACAACAAGCTTTCAACTAGTTTCCTATACAACGAGCTGTCCACCAATGGAGATAACCAAATTCACCTAGTTTCACTACCGAAAGAGATGGGCACTTGGATGCCTTAAGTTGAACCATATTGAAATTCAATAATAGGTCTGCAAAATACTTTTATTGGCTGACCTTGATCCCTGCATCATATTTCTTAATCTCCAAGCCAAGAAATTGTTTCAAGGATCCAAGGTCAGTCATAGAAAACTCACTATGCAAAGAGGACTTTATTGAACCTATATCATCAATGAAAATTACTGTGATCAAAATATAATCAATATACAACAATATGACCTGCAATAAATCACAAAAATTCTGCAAAATATACATTAGGATTAGATTTGCATCGCTCAAAGCCTAGTGAAAGAAGAAACCTGTCCATTTTGGCATACCAAGCCCTGGGGCTTTCTTGAGGCCATAGAGAGACTTCTTCAAACCGCATACAAGTGAAGGATCATGAATGAAACATTCAGGCTGCTGCATATAAATCTTCTCATTAATATCACCATGAATAAAATCACTCTTCACATCGATGTGGTGAACCTCCCATCGCTTCGATGCAGCAATGACCAAAACAAGCCTGATTGAATCCATCTTTGCAACTGATTCGAATGTATATGCATAGTCCACTCCTTGGACTTGAGAGAAGCATTTAGAAACCAAATTTTAATTTTAATTGATATCTGAACCATCTACAGCCACTTTGGTCCTATATACCAACTTACATTGCACTAGTTTCCTCTTGGAAGGTAGAGGAACCAACTCCCAAGTTTCATTGTCTTGCAAAGACTTGAAATCTTCTTGCATGGTTGTTCACCATATTGGGTTGAGTGATGCTTCCTGATATGTATGAGGATCATATCCAACCATCATAATTCATCTCTATGAAATATTCTATTCACAAGTAGAGAAAGAATTCTGAAATTGAGATCTAGTCTTCCCAGAGTCTAGTGGATCTCCGGTAAGATCACCAACTGCTTGTATGGTTTTCTCATCCCACTTTGGTCTTATGAGTGAGTCATGATCTGAATGCATGTAATAATCATCATAATAATCAGAAAAATCATAGAAATAATCATCACTTACAACATCATTGAGTGGAGGATGTGAGCATTCCCCCTTGACTAGTTCGATCTTCTACATGGGCTCTTCTTCGAACTGCACACTCCTTTCAATGAATGTTTTGTGAGATGAGGGATCAAATATATTCTATCCATTTGCATGTTCAGCATATCTGACCATAATGGACTCCTTTCTTTGAGGTTTCAAGGCCTTTCTCTTCTCGGGAGGAATTCTATCCCAAGGCTTTGAGCAAAAAACCCTGAAATGAGAAACAATGGCTTGTGACCACTCCAAGCCTCAAATGGAGTTTTTCCTTAAAATTATTTCTGTGGAGATCTTTTCTAAAAATATGCAGCAAAATTTATGGATTCATCCCATATATTAGGTGACAAATCCTTTTCCTCCATCATGCATGTTTCCATCTCTTTTAGAGCTCTATTCTTGTGCTCTGCAACACCATTTTGCCGTGGTGTGTAGGGCACATAATGTTGCATATGAATTCCACTTTCATGACATAACTACTGTAATTTATTGTTGGCATACTCCTTGCCATTTTCAGTCCTAAGAACCTTGATCTTAGTCCCATTTGTGTTCTCATATAAAGCCTTCAACACTTTGAAAGTCTTAAAGACTTCAGATTTTTGTTTAAGAAAATACACCCAAAAAAACCTTGAGAAATCATCTATGAAAGTCAACACATACCTTGAATTCCCATATGATGGTGTGGGAAGAGGACATATCAGATATAAATGGACTAGATAAATCACTTGGAAAAACCTCCTTACCTCCCCTTTATCATATTTGCACTCAACATGTTCCCCACTATGCACCCTGTGCAAGTGCCTTTGGAAAAATTTATGGTAGGAATCCCTTCAACCATGCTATCCTTTCTTGTTGATCTATTTGTAACTTTGGAATGTATTCACTTGTATATCTTATGTTGTATTTCATTGTACCCCGATTTTCATATCAGGAGAATCATTAATATAATAAATTCATGTAAAGTCATAGAGGTTAACCCTCTGTTGTAAGTCGGGGAAATAGTCCCCACAGTTGAGGGGTACTAGGGTTATTAGACTCTCCTAGTGAGGTCAGACTTGGTAAGTAATTGTAAAGTGGAAAATGAGTATAAATAGAGAGTGAGACTCTCTATTTGTAACATACACTCACTCAACTGTAGCGCGTGAGTGAGAGAAGAGGAGCTCGCACAAGTGAGAGAGAACAACTGTCGAAGATCATCTTCGTGTTTCTTGGTTTTACTTTTGCCATTGGTGCTCATTCTATCTCTGAGGAAGTTGCAGGGTTTTCTACTTTATGGTTTCCATGAGAAAAAATCTTTATGTCTCTTGTCTCTTGTGATTATTGCTATGCATGTTATTTTCTCAGATAAGATCCTAGATCATATTGATTAAATGATAAAAATCTAACATGGTATCAGAGCTAACCTGAGAAGAAGACACTGTGCAACTGCAGAAGCTAGGGATTCTTACTTTTTGGATCTCTCTCCACAGATAATTAGCAAAAGGAGGCTAGGATAACTCTCCATTAAAGGGCGCATCTTTCTATCGAGGCAGAATTTGATTCCGAGCATTTTCAGTTTTTTGACTTGTCACTACTGTGGGAAATTAGGGATTTTCATAGAAGAGGAATTTTTGAGTGAGCCTAGCATAGGATTTCTCTCCTCCTCAAAATCAAAATTTAGAGACCAAGATCGAAATTTTTGGTTGGTTAAAACTTTGGGAAAGTCAAACCCTAGTTTGACCCCAAAACTGAAAACCCTAAAATACTAAAACTAGTAGTTTTGGTAAATTCGCTATATCTCGAGATTGGAGAAGGATCAGGAGCCGAAAATTTTAAAGGATGAATTTAAATTCTTGATGTACCCTATGTAAGAGTTGCAGCCTTAGATTAGCTATATTGTGGGAGATATGAATCCTCCAAATCAGGGTTCCATCCTATCCTAGGACTCATCACTAAATAGGACACCTTGGGAGAATTGCTATATATCGGGATACGAAGGTCAAACTGAAATTTCATAAGATGTTCCAGATAGGTAATGGACTGTACTTTTGGTGGTAAAATTTTCAGACCCTGAAGGTGAAACAGTGACACATGGAAGTCTGTACAAGTTCTCTATGTTGAACAATCCTGCAACATGTCACCTTGGGAAAACTCTCATAAGTCCCAATTTTTTAAAACCAATTCTGCTCAAACCTATGGTGTTGGAACTAGGATAGATGAGGCTACCTCAAGGTGAAGTGTCAGACATAGAGGATCAATACTTTCAGATATATGGCAGAAACAATATCAGGAAATTCTGCAGAAGAAATTGAAGAAAACTAGGGCATCAAATATTTTGCAGTTTTGATCACAGTTTTGGGAATGAGTATGCTGCTCAGCTCACCTTAAGGAGGTGCATCTTTCTATCCAATCAAATTTGAAAGATTCCAATTTTTGAAAATTAGGGTTTCTCTGACAAACACTAGATTAGCCAGATCCAGAACCAGGACAAACACCTCAAATCGGTAAGATCTAATCTTTTTCTATTTACATTTGAGGTTCTCATTTCAAAATGACTAATCACACTAGCTTGATGACAAGCTTGGTGAAGCTGACAGATTCCAAGCATGGAAGTATATGATCTCACTGGTTCTTGAAGAAAATGAATTGGACACCTACATAAGTGGGGATGTTCCAGTTCCAGAGGGAGATGAGGCTAAAGCCTTACACAAGAAGAACTTGGTCAAGTCCAAGAGGATCACCTTATACCACAAGTGTCTTCCCTAAAGACACCTAAAGAGATGTTTTATTCCTTGAACAATCTATTTTGAAGTGAGGAATATAAATAATCAGAAGTATAGGAACTTTGTGATCCTTGAATAAATTGACTTAGATCAATATTTCTGTAAAGAAGTTATAAGATCCAGAGGGAGATGAGGCTAAGGCTAGAGCCAAGAGAATCATTGCAGATTCTATTAAATATCATCTCATCCCTCATGTGCCATCCTTGAAGACACCAAAATGAAGTGTTCGATTCTATGATGAAGCAATCGAAGAAGAATAAGATATTGTTATAAGCACCTTGAATGGCCTCCCATGATCATGGGATTAATTCATTTGAGGAATGTGTGCCAGAAGGAAGTGATTACCTTCAGCAGACTCTGGGAAGAGTGCAGACAAGAAGAATATCAACTCATAATAAGAGAAGAGAAAATGGGAGCAACTGAAGATCAAGCTCTCACGATCCAAAGAAGATCCCTCAAACGACGAGGAATATAAAGGACTCAACTCTTGAAGAACCTCTTATCCATCTTAGCATTTGGATATGAAATGATGTTGTTATGAATGAAGTTGAAGGCTCAAGAAGGAGTCTACCCATGAAATGAATAAAGATAAGTATTCAATTGTATTTTCATGACATTATTTGGTTATCCATTTGTTTATATTTAGTTGATGCATTAATGACATTATACTACTAATATGCATGTGATGGGTAAGTATCCCATGGTGCTATACAAATCTCCATCACTACTTATCTAGAATGAAACCTCTTTGTTGATGTATTGGATTAGTGCACAATCTCAATGATGTCATGGTAGAGATGGAAGGAATCTAAAAAGTTTCTATGAGATATGGATGAATGTTGTATTGGCTAAAATAGTTGCATGATTATATCTTTATGCATAAAGAATTTGCCGTTATAAATATGCATTATGAAATGTTTCTAACCATACAACTGGTGCATTTGAATTGTAGGGAAGATCGGGTACAATCGCTTACAAGAAAAGAAGGATGAGACTTGTTCCAAAGAACAAGTGACGACAGTTCAAGATTCACTCTAATAATCCAAAATGAAGAATGATGACTAGAATGCGATGCCAAAGACATGAAGGGAAGTCCGTAGTGTATTCCATATGGATCTACAAGATCCATCATGTAGTAGATGGAAACATCATGGGATACAAGGCAATATTTGTAGCATGAGGCTTCTCACAAAAAGAAGGCATAGACTACGAAGAGACATTTGCAGCCACTGGAACTGAAGACACATGACAGGTAGACTCATGTGTGAAAATTAAAGAAGGCCTTGTACGAGCTCAGAAGGCACCCATGGGATAACACATATATGAGGAGCTTGAATATCACATAGAGTGATGAAGATCTTAACCTTTGCTACAAGGTTGAAGATGAAAGCCTATAGAGGATGACAAGCTCACAGATGGGTGCGAGAAGAACCTTTGAAAAGGTTGAAGATAGAGGATCTTGGTATCCAGTGACCCTCGATGGATACATAGAATATTAGTAGCAGAGGAAGCTACTTGTCACTCCAGTACAAAATGTTTCAATGCATAGAGTACGAAAGGCAGAGGGAAAACGATTCTCTGCTTCAAAGGGAGTGACTGTAGAAGATCCTGAGGTTTGACATGATACGATAGGATGGAAAAATTACTAATGGATCTAGGATTTACTGAGAGTAAAGTGGATTCCAACCTTTAATTTAAGGTTGAAGGCAGAAAACCAATGATGCTTCTATTATATGTCGATGACTTGTTCCTGATAGGAAAAGAGGAACTCATTAAAGTTGCAAGAAGGAGACTTGCTACCGAGTTAGATATGAAGGACTTGGGTATGATGCACTACTTTCTAGGCATGAAGGTGTGGTAGAATGCAGATGGAATCCCCCTTGGACAAGGGAAGTATGCATTAGAGATCTTGAAGAGGTTCGGGATGATGGACTGCAAGGCCATGACCACACCTATGGCATCAAACCTGAAGCTATTGAGTGATGCTTCATCAGAGTCAGTTGATGCTACGATGTATCGTCAGATGATTTGTTCCTCGATGTACCTGGAAGATACAAGACCAGATATTTTCTTTGTTGTGAACACATTGAGCCAGTTCCTGATAGATTTGGGATATGTTCACCTGATCGCTGCAAAGCATATTCTGAGGTACCTGAAGGGTACAATTGACTATGCTGTAATGTCCCTAAAAATAGATAATTTTTTAATTAGGCTATTTAAACACAACCTATTCTGGACATTATTTAAACTTGCAGATTGTGTCGTACTCTATCATACTGCTGGATTGTCGTAAGCTTTTCTTACGTCTTAGTTCCTTACTTAAGTTATGATTATTACTCCTATTTACTATTTGTGCTTATGATGTCATATTGTTGATTACTATGTGATTCTTATGGTTACACTTTGCTGTGTATGTTAGATGATTTGATTATGTAATTCATCATTATTTTACATGTGCTTATGTTATATACCTGATTCTAACTTAACTTTGTTTCTGGAACCGAATTGGGTGGAGTGGCGGGACTAGTTCTCCCATGTGACTGTTTGAGAGGTAAAGTTTCTACTTGTCTAGCGGGCTTATTTAGTTCTATTGAACTAAAGCACTCTTAACTTGTTTACGTGCAGGTGTATTTAGAGACAGTAAACTTGTTATGTAAATCTAAATGCTTTATTCACTCGTACATTACGCTCGCATCTAGTGACACCTACTGATCATTATTATTGTTCTTTATAGGCTGGTATTATTGACAAGGTCATTACCACACCTAACATTGTATGATAACAACTTGGTATTTTAAAGGAACTTATTATTCTCGGTATAAATGTTATTGATTGTGAATACCCTAGAAATTGTATTACATTTTTATCCTATGAGACGTAATTAACTTATAATGTGATTTTATGCTTTTACAGGTTCAACTATCATTGGTTAAAAATGAAACTTGGTTTATGTTTATACAACATAGCATGGCATATTGAATATGCCATGGTCTTAGGCTTAGAGCCTAAAGAGTTTGATGCATAAGGTTCTAAGTTTTAAGACCTAGTGTATGCGATTCATGTGTTAACGTTGACCTTGTATTAACTTGGGGTGGTGAATATATATATAGTTTTAAACTATGCGAAAGGGGTTTAAAACTTTGCACATTAGGGTTTAGACTCTTGCATGGAAAATGGTGGCATTCGATATTGTAATGCATAGGAACTATAGAGGAGTGGGTTTGGAGTTTGATAATGGGAAACAAGCTGGCACCATTAATATGCATTGGAGTGTGTGGAAGCCCAACTTAGGGTTTGGATCCACGATGGGGTTTGGTCATTTGCACTCTAATTGTTTTCCCTTTTCCCCTGCGTAGTTTGGAGAATGGGATTTTTTTTTGGGTGACAGGTATGGAAACATTGTGGTTTTTACAACATTCATTGTTTGTTTGTAGCTTACTCCATGATGCCATACTTCTTATTATCACTATTTTGTTGTGGTTGCAGGTGAAAGGGATGACGAAGAGAGGCTTGGTTCGTAGCTTTGGAAACAACCTTGGGCAAAGCCATACCTTATGGTAAGCCTGTTAACAAGTTCTCACTTGTTTTCTCTCGGCTTCATTGTTGAGACATAGTTGATTTCGTTGGGGTTGGGGTTTTCTTGAGTCTGGAAAAACTCTGATTTTATGCAGCGATAGACTTGGGGTTTACTATGGGTTTTTCGTTGGCTTTCGGTCCTGAGTTTATAAATGTAAGGACCATGTTTAAAGTAGTGATTTTAGTCGTGAAAATAAACATTGGCACCTTTTGACAGGCTTTATGTTGGTAATGCCATGGCATTGGTTTTCAGTGGTTGGGTGTTGTTTTCCTTTGGGTTTGAACTTATTAAATGTACAAGGTTTATTGAAAGGCACTATGTGTATCGAGGCCTGGGTAACACCTTACAGGTTTTGTGTATTTTTCTATTTACTAATTTAAAGATGTATAAAGGCCATGGTAGCACCATTGCTTGCAATGGTGCAAGGCTGTAAGCAGTTGATTGTGTAAACTATGTTAATGTATTAAGACAATGTGTTATGAGTAAATGCGGTGTTTATGATTGCAATGGTTATTATAATCTGGACTGTGTATAAAATTCGGGCTGCGTTGATGTTTATTACACTGCTGCGTTTCCTTCCATGGTTAATATGTATGTAATTTATGTGGCATTCACCTACGATGGTTGTATTAGTTAAAAGGATGACTATACTATCAACGAGATGGATTTGGGGCCACGCCTTACATGGCATTGGTACTCACCATCGTGGCTGTGATAGTGTAGAGGTTTGTACGATTTATTTTATGTGTGTAAATTAGAATGTTAAAGAAGGCCATGGGTGTAAAACCCGAGTGACAATCGTTGCTCTAGGTGGATTCGTTGATAGAGCATAGAATCGTTATTTAATTTATGTCATGATTATTTATGGGCAGTGGCCATGGATTTACAACTTAAGACTTATAAGGATCTTACGACCTCTATGTTAAAATATTAGTTTTACGATATAACCCGCATACCAACGGTGTATAGCATGGTTCTATGTAGTATAATAAGATTCCACAGGATTCGATCCTGGGTCGTTGCTTATGATAAGGTTTATAAATGGATTTATGTGTATAAATACTATTATGATTTTTAATATAATGAGCACCGTATTTTATGTATGCAAAAAGGAAATGGGTGTCTATAGGATTCGTTCCTGTGACCTTGATGCAAATGCTTGGTTTATTATATGATTTATGTGTATCGAATAATGTACTTTTTATTTATGTTGGGCATTGAAAATTATGGGTTTGATTCTTATTATGCATATCTATAATGTTTTAGATGGATTGAATTTGTATGTTTATGCCAGGGTTTATAACGTTGGCAATGATATTACTGTTTATGATTTTGTAAAAAGTACTAGTATAATTATTTATAAATCATGGACCATATAGGGTTTCAATTTACTTAGACTGTTAATTATTTTTAAGGTAATATGTAGTTAATGTAAAAGATTTAGTTAATGGCAGGAGGTTTATTTGTACAGACCTTGAAAGGTCTTCGCTGATTCTTAACATAGATTTAATATGGGGTATTCATAGTTTGTATCAAGTTGTAATTAGTGTGTTGGTAGCTTGGATTTATATTTCTATTTTATAACTGTTAATATATATGCATTTACCAATAGTATACTGGTTAGTTGATTGTTTATTATAATTAGATAATTCTAATCTAGGTTTTAAATGAAGCTTTAGATCTGAACTAGTATCTAATTAAACATGGCTCTGTTGACAAATGAAATCTTCTAGTAGAGTATGTAGGCCCAACAACAACTATGCAATAGATCTAAAATAAAACCTAGTTTGTAGGAAGCACATTTTGAAACGGTAAAATATACTACATAAGTAAAATTAGAGTGCAAAACCCTTGATGGATATTTATAGATGAATTAAATTTACAGAAGTGAAGTAGATGAACAAACCCTGGATAAGCTAGCATAGGAAATAAATTACAGCCTAGGGTTATAATTTAAAATGTAAACCCTAGAAGATTTAAAACAAAAAACAAATACATAGGTTTAGAATCTATCATGTAATCATTTGCCTAATTTATCTAGCATTTATTCTAGAAAATGAAAAAGGCAGTCTAGGATCTCATACCTGTAAATTTAATCTCCTTTAATGGATGACACCTGCACACTCAAATAACTAGTATTAACAATTCATAGGTAGATCTGACCTCTGTATTAGATAACTGAATCACTTGGGAACTACTACTTTCCACCCAACCATGACCCGAAACCATTCTTGGTTTCAATCCGGATCCCTCGAGCTGGTTCCAACATGCAAGTAGCTAAGAGCACCTAAGGTGAGGCTGTCCTAGGTTTGTATATTATGTATGGATCAGTTTTCCTTCTTCCTCTTAGGAAAATGTTCTCCAAGAAATATCTCTTGAGAAATTAGTAGGAATAATAATGACTCCAAAAATATAGATTAGGTCCCCAAGCCTTTCCTTGGCTTGAGACTTTATAGACATACTTTTCAGTCAAGGGGGCAGTTAAATCAAGAATTGCTTGATTTCTTGATTTAACTCTTTTTTATTTAATTTAGTACTTTTAATATTTAACTTAGAACTTTTAGCTAGTTCCTAATTTGAATTTTATAGGTATTATACTATTTAATTTTTATCTTAGTAATAATAGTAATAGATGGAACTTTTCCTTCTTTCTCATATTATTAANAATGTATAAAATACATAATAATATAACATTTGTCTTGGGGAATCACATATTGTGATCCTTAGACTTACGACACTTTCTTCATTAAGGTCATCAGGTAGATGGTTAGGTATACTAGGCTAGGCAACTCTAAACATCCTTACATGTTGGATTCCCTCATATAACATGGTAGTTCTTCAGTACTTGATGAGAATACATAAATTAAAAATTTCATTTAATCACTTATAAATAAGTCCGACGAGATCAATATTTTTCTCGAGCTGTGTTCACTCGAGAATCATTAATTATTTTCAGTAACTCCCAGCGCTTACCAAAGCCCATACTCAACGCTAAAAACATGGAGTTACAAACTTAGTGCTATTCCAGAGCTCTTCACTCAACACTAATGCTAGGATTTACTTGTACGATACACCTAGGGATACAATGGCCAAGGATCCGATGTTCTAGAGCTTATGCTCAACATCAACATGGAAGGCTCTAGGGCTTATGCCCAACACTTCCACCTTATCTTTTCATTTGCTCCAGAGCTTCACGCTCAACACAAATATAATACTCATGTGCTCCAGAGCTTCTCACTCAACACAACATTAACTAATCATGTGTTCTAGATCTCCTCTCTCTACACAAAACATCTCATCAATCATGTGCTTCAGGGTCAACGCCCAACACAAACAAGCATGTATATATTGTCAACAATTGGATTACGCCCAATCTATAAAACAAATCATCATGTTCATATTTAGTGGGGTCTTCGACCAAATATATAAAAAAAAACATCAAGATAACATCATAATGAATAGGCTCATGCCTATAAGTGTTAGGTCCAAAATTCAGGATATTACATCCCTCCCCACTTAGAACAACACCATCCCTCATGTTCTAGGGACTTAGAATGACACCATGAAACAAGGCGGGGTAAGACTTTCTTACGGTGGATTCATTCTCCCAAGTAGCCTCATCGGCTTTGAAGTGCTTCCATTGCACTTTCAACTAGACTATGGTGCACTTCCTGAGTGACACCTCTCTTTTGTCCAATATATGAATAGGTTTAGGGGCAAACTCCCCTTCAGGTTCCACCTATAATAAGGACCAATAAACTACATGTTTATTATCATAAACATATTTCTTTAATAATGATGCATGTAAAACATTGTGGACTCTTATGTGTGCGGGTAATGCTAGTTCATATGCCACTGATCCTCTCTTGGCCAGTATTTCAAAAGGTCCACAAAACCTAGGTGCTAACTTATCGCACCTTCCCAAACTGAACGGCTTCGTTCTGCTTTTAATTTAAAGTAGACATGGTCGCCTATTTGATAATCTTTATCTTTCCTTTTCTGATCCACGTAACTTTTCTAGCTGTCTTGTGCTTCTTTGAGGTTCACCTGGACCTTGGTAACCAACTATTCCAAGTCCATTAATAAATTAGGCCCTAATATGAGCTCATCCACCGGGCTATCCCAAGTAAGCAGTGTTCTACACTTCCGTCCATAGAGTACCTCAAAGGGACTCATCTTGGCGGAAGCTTGATAACTGTTGTTATACGCAAACTATGCAAGATGAAGGTGGTCTTTCCACTTAGTGGGGTTGTTAATGACATACATCCTAAGCATGTCCTCAACAATCTGGTTTACTCTTTCTGTCTGCTTGTCTATCTACGGGTTATATGCAGTGCTAAAGTTCAACTGCGTTTATAATCTAGAAAATAAACATCTCCAAAAGTTTCATGTAAACTTAGCATCTCGATCAGAGATGATTGCCTTAGGTATCCCATGCAATCTAAATATCTCCTTCAAGAAGATATCAACAATGTTCACTGCCTTGTAGGTCGACTTCATAGGAATGAAGTGTGCTGATTTTGACAACTTGCCAATTACTACAAAAATAGAATCATTTTGCTTTTTAATTTTCGGTAGACCGGTGATAAAATCCATACTAATGACCTCCCACTTCCATTCTAGAATGGGTAATGACTACAACAATCTCAAAGGGTGCTGATGCTCAGCTTTGACCAGCTGACATTCCTGGCATTTCATGATAAACATCACAATGTTGTCCTTTAACTTAGGCCAGAAAAAGTGTCTCTTGACGACGGATATCATCTTTTGATATCCTTGGTGACCCAAGTAGGGTGCTCAATGAAATTCTGTGAGGATGCTGGACCAAATGTCCCCTCCATCTGGAACGTACAATTTCTCCTTGGACCATAGTAGTACTCATTCATCTACCTCGTATTCTTATTGTTGTTGAAACAACCTGTCCTGTTGGACTTTCTTGAGGATTTCTACTTGGAAATGGTCAACTCTATTGGCCATTCTATTCCTCTCATGCAAACCTACATTGGTTTGACTTAAATTCACCTCATATATCATATGAGTTCGTCAGATCAAAGCATCAACAACCTTGTTCTCTTTTCCCTTAATATGATTTAGCTCGAAATGGTATTTACTAAGGAAAGCCAACCACCTGGCTTGCCTTGCGTTCAGATCTGGTTGATTGAATAAATACTTCAGACTCATATTGTCTGTCTTTAGAAGGAATTTCCTTCCCATGAGGTAGTGCCTCCACATATTCAAAGCGTTGATGATGGCTACTAACTTGAGATTATGTGTAGGGTATTTCTGCTCATGCTCTTTTAACTTTCGTGATTCATAACAGATCACGTGATCATTCTGCAAGAGGACTCCTCCAAGTCCTTCCTTTCTTGCATCCATGCAAACAACGAAATGCCCATTGGGATACGCAATTCATAGTATTGGTGCGGTCATCAAAAGTTGCTTAAGCTTTTGAAAACTTTCCTCGCACTTGGTCGTCCATAAGAACTTATTTGCTTTCTTTTGAAAAGCAGTCATGGGGCAAGCAATTCTCGAGAAGTTCTCAATGAAATTTTGATAATATATAGCTAATCCCAAAAAGGACCTAATGTCGGTGACACTAGTAGGGGTAGGCCAGTCTTCTATGGCTCTAATATTTTTTGGGTCCACAACTATCCTTGTCTCGGAGATAACGTGACCCAAGTACTGTATCTGTGGTTTGTAAAAATAACATTTACTAAACTTGGCATAAAGCTGATGTTCTCGTAACACTCATAGTACTATCCAAAGGTGTTCTTCGTGTTCCTCTTTATTCTTAGAATAAACTAGGATGTCATCTATAAAGACCAAAACAAACTTATCTAGATACTTACTGAATATACTGTTCATCATGCACATGAATTTTCTGGGTGCATTGGTAAACTTGAACGACATTACTACAAACTCGTAGTGCTTGTACCTTGTACGAAAGGCAATTTTGTGAATGTCGTTGCGAATCCATACCTGATGGTACTAGGATCACAGGTCAATATTTGTAAAGATTTTGGCTCCTCCTACCTAATCGAACAAGTCATTGATCCTAGAGATTGGGTATCGGTTCTTGATAGTCATTTTATTCAACTGACGGTAATTGAGGCACATACGCATCATACCATCCTTTTTCTTGACGAACAATATCGGTGCTCCCCAAGGGGACACACTTGGTCAGATATACCCTTTTTCTATCAATTCTTGTAATTGCAGTTTGAGTTCCACCAACTTGGGTGCACTCATGCGGTAAGGGGATTTGGAATTTGGAACTGAACCCGATGTTAGTTCGATGGAAAAGTATAGGTCTCGTTTTGGAGGTAATCCAGGGATTTCCTCGAGAATCACGTCCTTGAATTCTAAAAGAATAGGAAAGTCCTCTATTCGCTGCTCTTTCTCAGACTCTATGTCTCAAATGTTTACTGCAAATAACTTGTAGCCTTTCCTAATGCATTTATTTTCTTGTAAGGCATATATTTTCCTTACAAAAATTTGGAATGCCCTAAACCTTCACTTGGTTCCCTTGTCTATCTGTACACAAGATTGAATTGTGTAAGCAATCGAGCATGACATGGTGCTGTTCCAAGCAGTCCATTCCGATAAGTATATCGTACAATCCTAAGGGTAGGATATTCAAGTTTACCTTTGTAGGAAAACCATTAAGGTTTACTTCACAATTTTTAACTATTTCCAAAACTTTCCATTTCGTATCGGTGGCTAACTGGACCAACCAAAGATTATCATGTTTAACTTTGCCTATTTTTCAATCATCAACAATTTTAGGTGAAACATGGCTTCGGCAAGCACCGGGGTCAATAAGTATTGAAATAGAAGTGTTCAAGATCTTACCTTCTATCTCAACCATGGTAGCTTGATGGTCTTCCTGTCGGCCATCCAAAGCTGCATAAATCTGCGGGGTTCTCGCTATATCCTCTATGGTCGGTTCTTCTTGTAATTTATGCAAGACCCCATTGGTCTTGTTCTTACAATATCGGGCATAATGAGGCCCACTGCACTTCCAACATTTGAGCTGTATCGGGGTAGCATTGTCTCCCCCAGCTACTACTGGCTTGTTAGCATTTAGAGTCGGTACAAATGGTTTCGTACCTGATTTGTTGAAGTTCTTGTTCGCTAGAAAATTGTTGTTTTGTTTCATGTACAGGGGTGGGTTAAACCTTGGTTTGCGGTTATCAGAGAAGTTCTTAGACTTGTCTCTATTTCTGTTCATGTTCTCTTGCCTTAGATGTCCATGCTCATAGTAGATCCTAGCTTTGTGCAATGTGGTGTCCAAGATTTTAGGCATGTCGAACTCAATTCTTTCCCGAAAGTTGGGAGGAAGACATCCTAAAAAATGTTGGATTTTTACCTTTTCTTCCTTGATGTATGGTACATAATGTAACAGATCTAGAAATTTGTTAATAAAAGCATCCAAAGTCATGGATCCCATACATAGTTCGTGAAACTCTTTTACTTTTTTGTCGAAGAATCTTTCTGACAAATATTTTTCTTGAAAGATTTTGCGGAATTTACTCCAGCGTATCTCCCTTAGCTCATCTTTCTTGGTGTGTTTCAAATCTCTCCACCATATTGCTGCTTTTCCATTTAAGTTATAGATGGTAAGCCGAGCCTTCATCTCGCTTGAGTAGTTATGAACTCAAAAATATTTTCTCATACCCAACAACCATTCTTCAGCTTTATCTCTCGTGTTTACTTCACCTTCATAGGTCGGGGCTCTTATTTTTCTGAACTCTTCCTGTAGGTTATCATCATTTCTTTGTCTCTTCCTGCATGGAGAAATAGAGCCATCGCTGGAAGGGCTGTGATGATATCCTTCCAGAGCTTCAGGAGTATGTTCCTCTTTTTATTCTTCTCTTGGGATGCTGGCTCGTGTACGGTAAGGTTACCTTTTGGACTTATTTGTGGAATGAGTGGGTTTCCCCTATGGGATTCCTTCCATCATATTTCTCAATAATGCTCCATTTATGGCTTGCTGTTCCTTTATCTCATTCAAACTATCTTCTCTGAAACTTTGTAATTCTGCTTGAAGACTGTGTATGGTCTTCAAAATATCAGAATTTAGTTCCACCACCAGTTCTGCTTCCTGGATGGGGGTGTTCATCTTTCCTTACCGGTTGTCGTCTTCTTCAGTGTTCATGATCTGAACTGTTATGTAAAAATTTCCTGTAAATTGTAATTTTTAAATCACAGGAAAAATTTCTGTTAGTTAACCATATTTTCAAACATACTTTATTTTCTTTGCAGCGAATGTTTGGTACGCCCATTGGTCTCTTAGTGTTGAAATTGGGCTCTGATACCACTTGTAATGTCCCTAAAAATTGATTTTTTTTATTGGGCTAGTTAAACACAACCTATTCTGGACATTATTTAAACTTGCGAAATGTGTCGTACTCTATCATACTGCTGAATTGTCGTAAGCTGTTCTTACATCTTACTTCCTTACTTCAGTTATGATTATTACTCTTGTTTACTATTTGTGCTTATGATGTTGTATTATTGATTACTATGTGATTCTTATGGTTACACTTTGTTGTGTATGTTAGATGCTTTGATTATGTACTTCATCATTATTTTACATGTGCTTATGTTATATACCTGATTCTAACTTAACTTTGTTTCTGGAACTGAAGTGGGTGGAGTGGCGGGACTAGTTCTTCCATGTGGCCGTCTGAGAGGTAAAGTTTCTACTTGTCTAGTGGGCTTACTTAGTTCTATTGAACTAAAGCACTCTTAACTTGTTTACGTGCAGGTGTATTTAGCAATGGTAAACTTGTTATGTAAATCTGAATGTTTGATTCACTCGTACATTACACTTGCAGCTAGTGACACCTACCGATCGTTATTATTGTTCTTTATTGGCTGGTATTATTGACAAGGTCATTACCACGCCTAACATTGTATGATACCAACTTCGTATTTTAAAGGCACTTATTATTCTCAGTATAAATGTTATCGATTGTGAATACCCTAGCATTTGTATTACATGTTTATTCTACGAGACGTAATTAACTTATACTGTGATTTTATGCTTTTATAGGTTCAACTATCGTTGGTTAAAATTGAAACTTGGTTTATGTTTATACAACATACCATGGCATATTGCTTATGCCATGGTATTAGGCTCATAGCCTAAAGAGTTTGATGCATAAGGTTCTAAGGTTTAAGACCCAGTGTATGTGATTCATGTGTTAACGTCGACCTTGTATTAACTTGGGGTGGCAAATATATATATATATATATATAGTTTTAAACTATGCGGAAGGGGTTTAAGACTTTGCACATTGGGGTTTAGACTCTTGCATGGAAAATGGTGGAATTCGATATTGTAATGCATAGGAACTATAGAGGAGTGGGTTTGGAGTTTGATAATGGGCAACAGGTCGGTGCCATTAATGTGCATTGGAGTGTGTGGAAACCCAACTTAGGGTTTCGCTCCATGATGGGGTTTGGTCATTGTTGGGGCGCGCACCCTAACGGTCCTTAAGATGGGTAAATCCGCGGTTTTTGTAAGTTTGTAAGCGGAGTTATGACTCAAAATAGTCTTAGGGGTGTCGAGGTTAAGTCAGAGTCCTCTTTTTGTAATAAACCCATGGTTTAAGTCCAGGGTTTAGGGTTCGGGGTGCCCATGGTTGAAGTCCATGGTTTTTGTAATAGTGCGCTGTATAAATAGGCACTCTTGTAAATAATTCAGGTTAGGTTTTTGAATGTAAGAAAGTTAAGGCAAAGCTAAGGCTATTTTGTAAGTGAAGGATAAGTCCCAGTTGAGTGCGTGGATGACCTCTGCAGCTGTGTGCGTAGAGGGTTTGTAAGTGATAAGGAAATCTGCAGCTGTGTGCGTAGAGGCCTACTGTTGTGTGCGCGGCTTGAGGATTGAAGGGATCTGCAGCTGAGTGCACAGATCAGAACTGTGATTTTGTAGAAAAGTTGAATAAAACACAGTTCTGTGGACGTAACCCCTACACTGGGGGTGAACCACGTTATATCTAGTGTTGTGGTTCTTGTGTAATTTTTGTTATGTTCTTTTATGCATTGATAAGTATAGATATATATGATAAGTAAGATCGCTGCTTAATAAATAGCTTTGCTGTGCATTCCTAGTAAGGGTTAAGCAAATCACGGTGTTATTTAACTGCGAAGATATATACATAAATATATGTGAATGATTAAGCTATGTATTAATTGATTATAAATTGATAAAAGCTAAAGGTACAGTAATCTCCCTCTCCTGCTTGCAGAAACCTGATTCTGCAGCATCCCATAGCTGTTTCGGGTGAGACTGTAACCTGCTCGCAGGTTGTTGCCGAAAGGGCCAACACTGTGGGTCTTTTGTTGGTATGAAGTTAAAGATATAAAACCCGGGTCTGCCCTATAGCCCAACAAAGTGGTTCTGTTGCTGGTTGAACTTAGTATCGGTGCAAGAGGGGTTTACATCGTACCTCAAGGGCTATGTTCTGGAAACCCTTTGTGAAAGAAATTGGTGATTGGCTGGATGAGACTTATCTGAAATTCACTGAGCAAGAGAACAAAGATCCGCGTCGTAGTGCAAGCGACTTTTTACAAAGGTATGTTTTTTGTGATGTTTATGAAATTTTCTTTGGTAGTATCCACATAGAGTTGCACCAGTGGGTATCCAGGTTGGCTGAGCGAAGGACGAACTTTCGTGGAGGTCAGTTTCCTGCTTGGACCCCCGCAAGAATCAACTTGTTGAAAAGAGTAAACAACGGGATCTCTCGCGCTGTTGACTTTTGGACGACGCGAACCCTTGAGGCATTCGTGACGGAGTTCGCCATTGACATGAGTACTTCCTTTAGTGAAGTGGAGCGACAGTTCTTCAAAGGACCAAGGGGTAAGTTTTTAAATTCATTTAGTCTGAGGATTAAGATGCTATTAGCTGAAAAAGGAATATTGCTTATTGAATCAGACTGCTAGATTCTGTATTACTAACCTATGTTTGCAAGTGAAAATACCTTCGACGAGCAAAGTGGTTTGCTGCGAAGTGGCAAGAGGTACAAGAGAAATTTTGAGTCATCTACTCTAGGTCAGGATACCGAGTCTACCCCTTTCAGTCCAGCAGCCTCAGATCCTGACGAAACCCCTTCTGTTGGAAACCCCCCAGTAACCCTACAACACCGATCTGTTATCCCTGAGAATCCGTCGCAGACTGAAATTAACCCTAGTACTAGTACTCCTGTCGCAGGCCAGCCTACCCCAGTAAGTTTCCCCCCGCTTACTTCCCGTCCCCCTCCAACCCCCCCTAGATCTACTATGGCCCACATGACTGATGATATTAAGCTCCCTGTTTTCAAAGGAACTGGATCAGAGGATCCATAACAGTTTTGGTTTTTATGTGAGGCGGTGTGGACTGCTAAGAACATTACAGACCCAGTTGTAAAACCGCGCAGCTCATTACTTCTTTCAGGGACCGGGCTTTGATCTGATTCATGAAATTCTCTAGTACTCAGACTCCTTCCCTAGATGATATCAAAGCAGCAATAATCAAAGAGTTTAAGAAGCCCAAATTAAAGTCACAATGTATCACTGAATTAAAGAAGATTCAATAGAATCAAGGCGAATCAGTGTGGGACTTTGATCAGAGGTTCAAATTTCTACTTGACCAAGTTAGTTTCACAATTGGACCGACGCAGCACAAGGAATGGTTTATTGCCACATTGCTACCACACATCAGAACTCCACTCATGCAACAGAAGGTTGCTGACCAGCAAGAGGCTCTGGAAATCGTGATGAAGCTTGAGACCACACCTGTTAAAGATAATTCTGGTATTGCTCAAATCCAAGCACAGCTCGCAGCCATGGCTCTCGAGCTCCGCGATATGAAAACAGGAAAAACTGGTCGTGAAGCGGTTTGGTGTACACACTGTCGAAAAGAAGGTCATGACAGGGAACAGTGTCCTGTGGTAGGCAATTACCTTAATACTGGAACGCCAAACCCATTCAATCCCGCTATTCACTATTGTGATATCTGTCGGACAACTGGCCAGCATCGCCCAGAACATTGTCATCTGCTCCAGAGGTATGTGCAAGTCCCCAAGAACACCTACTGCAAGTTTTGTAAGTCCGTAGGACATACTAAAGACGAATGTCGCAGTTATGACCTTATGCGAGAGCACACTTATGACGCCTATCGGGTACAAAATGAAGGCCAGGGCAATGATGGCTACGATTACCGCGGTGGTGCATCCAATAGAGGTGATTTTGGAGGTCAGGGTCGTGGTGGTATGGTAGGCAGAGGTCGAGGCCAGGTCGTCTGCTACAACTGTAACCAAGCCGGGCATTTAGCTAGAGATTGTCGGAACCCAACTACGACATGTCGGTATTGTCGTGCAGTCGATCATGTGATCGAGAAATGCCCACAACTGATAGCTAAGATTCAGGAAAGAAATGGTGGTCCTACTCAGAATATCCAGATGATTTCCATCGAGCCTCGACCTGTCACAGCCATTAACGTTGTTACGCGGAGTGGAGCTATGACGCACCTACAGAATGCAGAGAGACAGCCTGACGAGGATTGGGTCCCAGAAAAAGTCCCAAGCGAACACGAGACAGTCACGAAAGCCCAGCGTGATGATGTTGCTCCTAGCACAGCAGTAGTACCTGCGCAGCAACATCAGCAGGAGTCACAGCTGCAAGATGCCTCACCGGATAAAGGTAAGTGTCCTATCCTCCTTTTTACAGAGCTGTATGAAACTCTTACGGAATCAGAACGCTCTAAAGGAGTTGCAAAAAGTTCTTGTTGTCTGTGAACCTCAGAGAAGAGTTGATAAGGAGAAAACTGTTAATCGTGTCTGAAGAACTGGCAGGGAAATGAAATTGAATGCTCAGATAGGAGGGTATGATATGAATGATGTCATCCTGGATTTAGGGTCCGAAGTCAATGTCTTAACCAAGCAAACCTGGGAGCAAATGGGGAAACCTACCCTTGCCTGGTCCCCTATATAGTTGAAGTTAGCCAATCAGCAAAGGATTGTGCCCCTAGGGAGATTCCTTAGGGTTCCAATCGATATTGATGGGGTCAATACTTTGGTGGACTTTGAAGTTATTGAGATCATCGATGACAACAATCCCTACCCAGCCCTATTAGGAATTGAGTGGGCAATGGAAAATGCCGCAGTCATTAACCTTAAGAAGAGACAAATGACCTTTGAAGGAAAGGGTTTGAGATTTATAATACCCCTAGACCCGTCCCAAGGAAAAGGATACACAGAAAAACTCAAAGATGAGGATCAGGATGTCTTGGACCAAATCTATAATATCATCGTGAAGGAAGAAGATTATGAGGATCCTCCTGCCGAAGGTTGGGAGTCTGGTAGCTCCTGTATGACAGACTCTGAGGATGACTTAGAAAGTTGGTAGAATCGATTGTATGAATTACAGGGACACCGAGGTGCCTGAATTACCAAGTCCCTCAGAAGGCTTAGTTCGCAGCCAAAGGCCTTACCTGCTTCTGAGGGTTCGACAGACCCAGAGGAGTCCATTGTGCCATTGTCAAAACAGATACTGGAGTCATAGAAACTGGAGAATCTGGATTCAGCATTAGGAGTCACCAGGTGGACTGCATATAAGAAGTACTTTCCAAATTGGGAAACTTGTCAGACATTGTTACGGAGAGAAATTCCTATGGCTTGGGGTACCACAACAGACAACTAGACTCCAGAAATCAATCTTTCCCAATATGCAATAGAAATAAAAACATCTAACACTAAAGGATCGAACCTCGTACCTTATTCCGGACGGTTGAAGTAGATCCCCATTGAACTTTCCAATCTTCAACTTGAATTGTTATAGCACATCCTCAACAACAAGTAAACAATACAAGCATACTATATTTCATGGTGTTAGATCTATTCTAGCATATATAATCAATAATGTAAAAGCATTTGACATATTCCAATGGAAACAATATTCATTCAAATACACATTACTGGACAGGAAAAGATATTTCTATTAATAAGAATCAGAGATTACAAGTGACAACCTCTGACGGCACGTCTGCGAACCGGAGAAACTGAATCCCCCACTTGGGCCTCCACCACCTCAATTCTCCATCACTTCGATAGCAAGCTCACTAACAAAAGGCAAGCTTGGGAAGAACACAACAGTGCTCCAAGGGACAAAGGGATGCAGACTCAAGCATAAGTTCTGGCAACAGTGGATTATAGTTTCGTTACTCTCAATTCTCTCTTATGCTTTCAATGTCTCAATGGGTTCCTTATATAGATTTTCAAAGGGATACTGAAAGGTCAAATCTGTGCGATCTAACGGAATATGGAAGGCCAGGAGTCATATGAGTCGGATCCAAGTCAAGGAATGCTCCAAAAGTATTTGGATTATGTACACATCCTGATGTATGCGACTATAGAGGGAATATCCGTGTATGTACGCGGTTATCGGGGAAAAATCCGCGTATATCACTTTTCTTATGTTTTTAGGGATGGTCAAGGATACATCAAAATACAAAAAGTGGTCCATAGGGGCTAATGAGTCTGCAGCGAGACAGGGGAAGGCCATACAATGTGTGATTCACCTAGTGTGGTGAAATCTACTATAACAGATGCCCCCTAATGTATGAGATTAGAGGGGTTATACGATGGCCGAAATACATTATAAGTCCATCCCAGAAGTGAAGTGATGAAGGTACCCAAATGGAAGACTAGCCACCCAATCAGCATAGTACAATAATACAACTTTGCATATAACTGCAAATACATATAGCAGTCCCGGATACATAAGACTACAATGGCCATGAATAGGCATGAAACATGATAACACATATGTGGTCATCGCCACGTACAATATACATAGATCAGAATCTCCATGATGAAGATATACAAAGGACCATGATCTCCACTAAGGCTGAAGATATACAATAGATCAAGATCTCCATAGTGGCTGGAAATGTCTGACATATACTGGAACAAGTCACGAGAGCTGAAATCTCATGAACACTGGCACGATCAAGGAGGTAGCATATAGTGGATGCCACCAATCTGGAAGGTCTTCTACACAAACCGCTACGAGTACATGTCCTACTATGCGAATAGAGGTGTTGAGGTCAAACATAGTAGTCCATCGTCTGATTACCAGTCATTGATGTTAACCGTTAACAGACGCGAGATCACCCACTGATAATGAAAATGGGAATCAAGGTACTAGAGTGCAAACTAACAAGTGTGAATAAATGTGTTGAGGTCGAACACTTGAGAGAATCCATCAATCAGGGGACATTGATGTATTCCCAAAACTGTCGATGGCGAGAGAACCTGCCACTGATGATTGCAAGTATCAAGGCACTCAAAATGACTCTAGACTCCAATCCAAGAATAAATGATCTGAAGTTGATGGGATGAAATCTGCTGGAAGGAGGGCATTAGGGCATCCCCCATCATCCAACACGAGGTACTCAGCAAGGCTGTATAATGTGGAAGGACTTGATCATAAGGTGCATGAACCAGTAACTGTACCGGGAATGGCTGACATGCAAAGTCAAGATAACTGAGGAATGGCTGACTCAGGTTTCAACTTCCTTCGAATAAGAGCATAACGACGTATGGTGACTGAATGAAGGCAGCATAGACTCGATATACAAACTGGGACATCTCTATGATGCAGGAGGCATCAATAGAGGCTCCATAGGGACTGGAAGCATAACCAGTCGGTGGAGATAAAACTCAGATAAACAAGTACAGCTCCTAAAGTCAAACTATAACCCAACCAATGGATGTGATATACAATGCTCTGTTCGAAGGCGACACGACTCGACAACTGCCAAAGATAATATCTTTTCTTATCCGGCTTTTTGGTTTTTTTTGGTCTTTTTTAGTTATTTGAAAAGCTTGAAAAAAGAATAAACTAGCTTTATAGTTACAAACTAGGAGGAGACGAGTGTCATGAGGGAAAACAAACTAGTTCCAAGCAGTGGAACATACCTATGCTCAATGCAAGGATATATGTGTAGGATATCTACACTCGGGGGAAAATCCGCTCCCGGTAAAAAGGGAATCAAGCTGCGAAGGATATAAAGAAAGGCTCTGCATGGCTAGACATGAGACAAGCTCGGGTTATATGGCTGAAACGCAATGTTAGGGGAGTCGGCATAAAGCTCAATAAGACAGGAAAAGCTTATGATAATGCATCCACAACTTGATACAAGGGAGTCCGGAGGATCATGGCCAGCATAAGATCAAGAGGAGTATGAGGCTCCTGCTAAATGTCATGGCAATACTATACAATGGACTCCCACACCCTAAAGGGAGAAATATCGGCATGGGCACCAAATGCAAATAAGGCGCTAACTAGGGTACCCATGTAAGGTGAGGCTCTACCACTCATATCATGCCACTTCTATAGCAGCAAGAAGGTTCCGTGACATAATAGAGTGGGTTCGTACCTAAGGATAAGATGGAACGGTCATAAGGCAATGCATAAGTGCAAGTGGATGTGAAATCCTAACCTATATGCCATTTCAGACATAATACCTGTGATAGGAACGAACGGGTCGAAACCTCGCAGAGAGTGTACAAAAATTGGATCCTACATGACAACCATATTAGTCCAAAACATCCCAAAATAGTCAATATAGAATCCAAACTATAGGATATAGGGAGGAATGATCATGATAATAGCATCCAAAGGAAACAATGCAGTGAACGATGGGACATAAAAAGGAAAGTAAGGTGTAGACCCAACGTTCACGCATCCACTACCACTACCCATGAGGGTGACCACTGGTGTAAAGACCGAGCGAAGGGAATAAAAGGCCTCCACAAATGAAGTAGAGGATGGAATATGACCATTCCCAAATCAACAAGCACGGTAAGGGGTTGTGATGCCCCCAAGTCTAACACTAGTGTCCATACTAGGACCAAGACGGGTGATAGGATACCAGGCATCCCAAAAATAAAAGGACCTGAACTCAAGAGAGTATAAATATACTCAAGTAACCACGATCCCAAAGGCCAACTAGTGCACAAAGAGCACACTCCTATGAAAATCTACAACCAAAATACAAGCAAACCAAGGGGAGGATATGTGAGCTCCTGAATGCAGCAGGTATGTCTCACCTAGGAGAGGCCTGAAACTCCCATACACTACAAGCAAAGGTACGTAACCAATTATAGTGGCCCTCAGCTTCGACGCATAAATCGACTGTGCTGTCCGACCTCTACCTGGCCGGGACACATGCAGAATAACCTCTACAAGTACCCCCTCGATATCCTAGGTAAGGTCACTAAGGTCACCTCAATATAATCAAAGCTCAGGCGGACAGTCGCAGGCTGGATTGACCATATGGGCAGGGTAGCAAAGCCCGAAACTCTCGAAAGAGCCCCCAGATACGAATACAATCCTGGCTATATCGCCGATGCTACACAGTTACCGACCAGGGGTTATCCCAATCAACAACCACTCACACTGCCTCGTTCTTAACTCCCTTTTGAGAGGAGGATCTTGAGAACGCTGGTTATATCAAGGATTTCACACACTCCCTGGACAGACACCTAGTTGTTTTCTTTTAGTGATCTTGGAGAATTAACTTTCAATGAACTATTCCAAGATCCTAAAACCTAAGCTTGTTGGTGCACCCTAGAAAAGAAAAGAGTGTAATTCATTTTAATTAGCATTGATTTTAATTGGCTGTACTTACTCAAAGGGAAATGGCCGTGCAACTAATGACATTATGACTCAGCAATGAAATAAATATGCACACCATAACAAACAATGCTAAGTGCAATCTTTGTCAAATGAAAATAGGATATGCCACTACATGAGATGCATAAATATATATTCTTTTCCGAATGTCAGTGCAATCCTTCCTATATGAAAGCCTAAATACAACTCTCATCCAAGCAATCCAATGCAAGTACCTCCTCAAATCCATATCTAAGATGCGACTAATAGTTCAACTACTTTGTATTTTTCAATATAAAAGAATGAAAAATGCAATAAAAGTCATCTAAAACTCTCAGTCTCTGCAGCAAGTATAAAAGACAAGCCCAGCAAGACACCAAGACAAAAAGAGTAATGCACTAATGGAAAAACAAAAAGGAATAATGACTAAAACTACTTTCAAAGAAAAATCAATGAAAAAGCGGTCTCTGGTCACAAAAGAAGCATCCAACAGACAACATCAGACCCAAGGAAGACCCAACCACACTCACAACCCACCCAGCAACTTCCCCCAACATCAAACTCAACAAAAGGGAGGATGTACGCGACTGTATAAAGAACAACCACGTATGTACGCGACTTTAGGCCCAAAACCCGCATGGGAAGGCACATGTACGCGACTTTTGGCCAAAAACCCGCATGGGAAGGCCCATATACGTGACTTTTGGCCAAAAAACTGCGTGGAAAAAAGGATTTTAGTGTAAAATCTACATGTATACGCAACTTTTGGCCAAAAATCCGCGTATGTACGCGACTTTTGGCCAAAACCTGCGTATACAGAGAAGGCAGTGGTAAAAAGCAGGCCACAGGTCAAACAAATAAAGGGGAGTGTCAATGGGTGAACATACTATAAAATGCAATCCAGAAACAAGGAGAAACAAAGAGCAAGTCAATAATATCAAGCCCATTGTTCCCGTAAACCCCAAATAAAAATAAGGGACATCCCCAGTGGAGTCGCCAATTATGTTACGGAGAGAAATTCCTATGGCTTGGGGTACCACAACAGACAGCTAGACTCCAGAAATCAATCTTTCCCAATATGCAATAGAAATAAAAACATCTAACACTAAAGGATCGAACCTCGTACCTTATTCCGGACGGTTGAAGTAGATCCCCATTGAGCTTTCCAATCTTCAGCTTGAATTGTTATAGCACGTCCTCAACAACAAGTAAACAATACAAGCATACTATATTTCATGGTGTTAGATCTATTCTAGCATATATAATCAATAATGTATAAGCATTTGAAATATTCCAATGGATACAATATTCGTTCAAATACACATTACTGGACAGGAAAAGATATTTCTATTAATATGAATCAGAGATTACAAGTGACAACCTCTGATGGCACGTCTGCAAACCAGAGAAACTGAATCCCCCACTTGGGCCTCCACCACCTCAATCCTCCATCACTTCGATAGCAAGCTCACTAACAAAAGGCAAGCTTGGGAAGAACACAACAGTGCTCCAAGGGACAAAGGGATGCAGACTCAAGCATAAGTTCTGGCAACAATGGACTATAGTTTTGTTACTCTCAATTCTCTCTTATGCTTTCAATGTCTCAATGGGTTCCTTATATAGCTTTTCAAAGGGATACTGAAAGGTCGAATCCGTGCGATCTCAAGGCATATGGAAGGCCAGGAGTCATATGAGTCGGATCCAAGTCAAGAAACGCTCCAAAAGTATTTGGATTATGTACACATCCCGATGTACGCGACTATAGAGGGAATATCCGTGTATGTACGTGATTATCAAGGAAAAAGCCGCGTATATCACTTTTCTTATGTTTTTAGGGATGGTCAAGGATACATCAAAAGACAAAAAGTGGTCCATAGGGGCTAATGATCTGCAGCGGGACAGGGGAAGGCCATACAATGTGTGATTCACCTAGTGTGGTGAAATCCGCTATAATAGACATCACTTCACCTGAGATTTGGGGATCAGCTCCAGAGGGCGCGCAGCAGATTGAATGGGCAGAATAGGCCGCAGGAACATGTGGAGCATTGTTACAGGGCATGGAAACTTGTATTTCGTATAGAAGGGGTACATCGACTTGGTCATACCCAGGCATTTGCAGCCGAAAACTGGCACAGGGAGGTTGGGCCTCGGCACGCTAATGTGTCTCATGATGAAGAAATAACCTAGTCCTGCCCTCGCTGGCCGGCACAAGACGCTAAAAGAGAGAAGCTCACAATTGGGTCGCAGAACTTACCCACATATGCCGAAGGTCATTATCATGATGAAGGTCCTTATTGTGATGCAGCTGTGATACTGGTTGCGCCGCAGCACAAAAATCGACCGTTGGAATACTACCGATTTGGCGGGGCCGGTACTTTATTTGCCTTAACTGCCTGTCCTAAGGATATCCGCCGAAATCTAGTGCCGTGGAAGCAACATCTTTACCAGATTTGGTGCCTTCAATGCACATTTATGACCGATTTGATCGATGGATTGTATAAGAAGACACTCGGGCATGGGCAAGTCACATTCTGCAGTTTCACAGTTGAACCTATGTCCGCCGATCAAGAACTTCAGGACTTATTGAGAGAATTTGGACAGACAGGTCTGCAGAACATTGTTCACCCTCCACCTGCACCTGAAGCACGAGAGGAGACTCTACCTGCACCGCCTCTACCAATGCAAACACGGTCTGCCAGGAAACAGTTCAAGCCTGAAGTTCGTTCTAAGTGGAACGAAGATCGACATAAGCAGTCCGGGTAAACATTGGAGGATCCCGGAATCAATCTGCCTGGTTCGGTAGAAATCCCAAGTGAAGGAGAGGAGAACATTGCACCACGGCGGCCACCATATGTCCCGCCTCTTCGACCAGGAGTTAAACCACCTCGACGGAATAAGCAGTTCACAATAAGCACCCCTTCAATAACACCGGGTGTGCAGCTGGTTGGGAACATGACAGGAAAGACTACTCCAGCCACTACTTTGACTCAGTCAAGACTACTCCAGACCCTAATAGGTAGGATAAGCGCAAGACACCAGAAGTAGAGGTAGTGGACAAACCGCAGCCCCGAAAGAAGGCGAAGGCGTCTAAGGAAAAGAATATCGACGACACACCCGGCTTGACAGGTGAGGAGCTTGATGGGGCTTTGTCAAAGTCCACAGAAGTTCTTACCAAAAAGTGGTCAGAGTTTGCAGCTGTCCATTTGGATGCCATTAATGGTGTCGTACAACACATATCGGAGCTGAAGGACTTAGCAGCACAATCGGCAACCGGCACTATAACCAGCAGTACCTCAGGAAGTGTGTAGCCCACATTAAGGCAATGGCCAGCCCGAGAAAACAAGGGCCAAGTATCCACCGCTGCCCTCATCATAACTGATGCAGCGTCTCACGTAGAGATGAGCATGACAGTAGGAATTGATTACACCAAAATGTCCATGCTAGAACTACATCTTTGCCAGTCAGCTATCGCAAAGGAAATCCAGGCCTGAGACCATTATTCACAGATACAGTTGGATGATATCAGGAAGCATAATGATAGCCTTGCAGCATAGCTGGAGGCCGCAGAGCAGCGAAAAAGGGACGCAGAACGTAAGCGGATTACGTTAGTCCGAGTTTTGGATTAAACATGTCAAAGTCCCCCTGACTTCGACGTACAGCTGGCGGAAGAGCCAGAGCAAATATTAGCCAGGTTGAAAGACTACACACAGCAGTCGCGCAGTGAAATAAAGAAGCTCAAAGCAGAACATGACGCTCGGATTGCGGAGCTCAAACTTCACATCAAACCAGAAAGCCCCCCAGAGGTTAGGGAGCAGCGCTGAGCAGATATTCAGGCCTCTGCAGTAAAAATATTGGGTATTGTGAGCAGTGTAGCAAAGCTGCTAGAAGACACTGTAGAGGCATGGACCACCCTATAGGAACACCTAGAAATTGGACAGCTGCGAGAAACCATCAGGCAATGACAAGCAGAATTCGACAGAGTGAAAGCGTAAATTAAGACTTTGCCGCCTATGGAGAAAATGCTGAAGGTCAAGCGAAGCAATGAAATTCAGTAGGAAATTGAGTCATGTAGGGAAAAAGCAACAACGGTGGAAACTAACATGTAGCCACATATCAGCGAAGCCTTCGAGTTGAGTATTGCTGCGGACGCCCAACTTAAAGTCCTAAAAGAATATGATGCATATGCGCAGAAACAGGCTGGGGAAGCATCAGCATAAGTATTGCAGGAGTTGAGCGAAAAAGAACAAGCAGCTGACAATATTATGCGCGGCCTCAACAAGCGGTACACCCTCTTCGCCGACAAAGTTCGTGGACTAGAAGGACAGCAGAGTGTCCTGGGACGGGACACTGGTGAGTCTTAGGGGCCTGTTGGGGCGCGCACCCTAACGGTCCTTAAGATGGGTAACTCCGCAGTTTTTGTAAGTTTGTAAGTGGAGTTATGACTCAAAATAGTATTAGGGGTGTCGGGGTTAAGTCAGAGTCCTCTTTTTGTAATAAACCCATGGTTTAAGTCCAGGGTTTAGGGTTCGGGGTGCCCATGGTTGAAGTCCATGGTTTTTGTAATAGTGCGCTGTATAAATAGGCACTCTTGTAAATAAGTCAGGTTAGGTTTTTTAATGTAAGAAAGTTAAGGCAAAGCTAATGCTATTTTGTAAGTGAAGGATAAGTCCCAGCTGAGTGCGTGGACGACCTCTGCAGCTGTGTGCGCAGAGGGTTTGTAAGTGATAAGGAAATCTGCAGCTGTGTGCGCAGAGGCCTGCTACTGTGTGCACGGCTTGAGGACTGAAGGGATCTGCAGCTGAGTGTGTAGATCAGAACTGCGATTTTGTAGAAAAGTTGAATAAAACACAGTTCTGTGGACATAACCCCTACACTGGGGGTGAACCACGTTATATCTGGTGTTGTGGTTCTTGTGTGATTTCTGTTATGTTCTTTTATGCATTGATAAGTATAGATATAACTGATAAGTAAGATCGCTGCTTAATAAATAGCTTCACTGTGCATTCCCAGTAAGGGTTAAGCAAGTCACGGTGTTATTTAATTGCGAAGATATATACATAAATATATGTGAATGATTAAGCTATGTGTTAATTGATTATAAATTGATAAAAGCTAAAGGTACAGTAATCTCCCTCTCCTGCTTGCAGAAACCTGATTCTGCGGCATCCCATAGCTGTTTCGGGTGAGACTGCAACCTGCTCGCAGGTTGTTTCCGAAAGGGCCAACACTGTGGGTCTTTTGTTGGTGCGAAGTTAAAAGTATAAAACCTGGGTTTTCCCTATAGCCCAACAATCATTTGCACTCTAACTATTTTCCCTTTGCCCCTGCGTAGTATGGAGAATGCAAATTTCGTTTGGGTGATAGGTATGGCAATGTTGTGGTTTTTACAACATTCGTTGTTTGTTGGTAGCTTACTCCATGATGTCATACTTCTTATTATCTTTATTTTGTTGTGGTTGCAGGTTAACGGGATGGTGAAGAGAGGCTTGGTACGTAGCTTTGGAAACAACCTTAGGAAAAGCCATACCTTACGGTAAGCCTATTAACAAGTTCTCACTTGTCCCCTCTCGGCTTCATTGTTGAGACTGAGTTGATTTCGTCGGTGTTGGGGTTTGCTTGAGTTTGGAAAAACTCTAATTTTATGCAGCGATAGACTTGGGGTTTACTATGGGGTTTTCGCTGGCCTTTGGTCCTGAGTTTATAAATGTAAGGACTGTGTTTAAGCTAGTGATTTTAGCTGTGAAAAGAAACATTGGCACCTTTGACAGGCTCTGTGTTGGTAATGCCGCGTTATTGGTTTTCGATGGTTGGGATTTGTTTGCCTTTGGGTATGAACTTATTAAATGTACATGGTTTATTTAAAGGCACTCTGTGTATCAAGGCCTCGGTAATGCCTTATAGGCTCTATGTATTTTTCTATTTACTGATTTAAAGATGTATAAAGGCCATGGTAGCACCATTGCTTGCAATGGTGCAAGGCCGTAAGCAGTTGACTGTGTAAACTATGTTAATGTATTAAGACAATGTGTTATGAGTAAATGCGACATTTATGATTGTAATGGTTATTATAATCTAGTATGTGTATAAAATTTGGGCTGCGTTGATGTTTATTACACTACTGCATTTCTTTCCATGGTTAATATGTATGTAATTTATGTGGCATTTGCCTACGGTGGTTGTATTAGTTAAAATGATGACTATAGTGTCAGCGAGATGGCTTTGGGGCAATGCCTTACATGGCGTCGATACTCACCATTGTGGCTGTGATAGCGTAGAAGTTTGTACGGTTTATTTTATGTGTGTAAATTAGAATGTTAAAGAAGGTCGTGGGTGTAAACCCTAAGTGGCAATCGTTGCTGTAGGTGGATTCGTTGACAGGGCATAGAATCATTATTTAATTTACGACGTGATTATTTATGGGCCGTGGCCATGGATTTACAACTTAAGACTTATAAGGGTCTTACGACCTCTTTGTTAAAAGATTAGTTTTACGATACATCCTGCATACCAACTGTGTATAGGATTCGTTCCTGTGACCTAGATGCAAATGCTTGGTTTATTATATGATTTTTGTGTATGGAATAATGTGGTTTTTATTTATGTTGGGCCTTGAAAATTATGGGTGCGATTCTTATTATGCATATCTATAATGTTTTAGATGGATTGAATCTGTATGTGTATGCCAAGGTTTATAACGTTGGCAATGGTATTACTGTTTATGATTTTGTAAAAAGTACTAATATAATTATTTATTAATCATGAACCATATAGGGTTTTGATTTACTTAAACTGTTAATCAGTTTTAAGGTAATACTTAGTTAATGGAAAAGATTTGGTTAATGGCATGAGATTTATTTGTACAAACCTTGAAAGGTCTTCACTGATTCTTAACATAGATTTAATATGAGGTATTCATAGTTTGTATCAAGTCATAATTAGTGTGTTGGTAGCTTGGATTTCTATTTCTATTTTATAACTGTTAATATATATGTATTTATCAATAGTATACTAGTTAGTTTATTGTTTACTATAATTAGATAATGCTAATCTAGGTTTTAAATGAATATTTAGATCTAAACTAGTATAAAAATTAAACATGGCTCTGCTAACAAATGAAATCTTCCAGTAGAGTATGTAGGCCCAAGAACAACTATGTAATAGATATGAAATAAAACCTAGTTTGTAGGAAGCACATTTTGAAATAGTAAAATATACTACAAAAGTAAAATTAGAGTGCAAAACCCTTGATGGATATTTATACATGAATTAAATTTACAGAAGTGAACTAGATGAACAAACCTTGTATAAATCTAGCATAGGAAATAAATTACAGCCTAGGGTTATAATTTAAAATGTAAACCCTAGAAGATTTAAAATAGAAAACAAATACATAGGGTTAGAATCTATCATGTAATCATTTGCCTAATTTATACATAATTTATTCTAGAAAATGAAATAGGAAGTCTAGGATCTCATACCTGTAAATTTAAGCTCCTTTAATGGATGAAACCTGCACACTCAAATAACCAGTATTAACAATTCATAGATAGACCTGACCTCTGTATTAGATAACCGAATCACTTGGAAATTACTACGTTCCACCCAACCATGACCCATAACCATTCCTGGTTTCAATCTAGATCCCCCTGAGTTGGTTCCAACTTGCAAGTAGCTTAGAGCGCCTAATGTGAGACTGTCTTAGGTTTGTATATCAGGTCTGGATTAGTTCTCCTTCTTCCTCTTATTGGGCCCACTATATGCCAGTTAATTAAAACTTAACATGTAGAGTGCTAAGCATAAATGATCAACCTAAGGAAGTCTTTTATTTCAAGGCTATCGTGCAAGATATATGCAAGCACAATTTGTACCTGACACTGTTATCTATTGGTATGAAATTGAAACTGTTTGTAAACTAGATCACACCTTCTTGAAAAGAAATCAAACCTAAACCCTATTCATAAATCCAAATTGTAAATCTAATCACACTTCAACAAAATCAATTCTTATGAAACAAGATCTAATTGCATACATCCAAAAGAAGTGCTATGTTGGCCAATGATCTATCAAATGAATTAACAACACAACGACTGTGACAAATCTAATGAATGAAAGCACACAACTATGATTAATCCAGTGAATGAAAGCATGAACAAAATAATAAGCAAATCTAAAAAATAACACACCTACAATCAACACTACCAGCATCTACTAAGGGAAGAGGGCCCCTCCTCCACTGAGCAGAGCTGGATCTCCCCAATGAAAGCCTACAACTCTAGAATTAAGAAACTGCCAGCATGTATTATCAGAATGGAATGATTACAATAGATCTGGATCAAATCCTACATCAAAACATTGATTTGTCTCCTCCCCTTCAATGAGATTGATTACATATTTATACATAAAATTATCTCATGGAAATGAGGAACTAAACCCCCAACTTGTGATCTGTAACAGCTAAAACACGGCCGTAACTGCTAATAACTTTGGAACCGGCCACAAAAGTAAATCTAGAAAATACCCTCTTGAAGAACCACCTGTATATCACAAACCGTGGCTTTGTTTGGCAATTTCCTTCATGTATCAGGTAAATGAGGCTGTTACGCACAAAATCCATGTATCGGATTTTTGAGATTCTTTTCTATCTGCCCAAAAATCGAGACGCAAATCAAGGTGTTCTTATCTGGCATGCATTTTCGGTTAAGGCTATAACTGCTAGCTGTGAGTATCCTGTATGTGACAAATCACTCCACAAACCACCATTAGTAAAATTATGCATAATAGTCTTTAATTCATTAAATATAAAGGAAAATAATCATTATTAACCACTTAAAGCATCAATGGAAGTGGTATGGTGTTTTACGCGTAATTACAACAAATTGATGGAAAATGGAATGATAAATGGGAGATAATGGGAAGAAAAGTGATGAAATATATATCGATATGTGATGGAAAATTAGACAAATCCGTGGCCTAACATCACCCCCAAATTGAACTTGTTACATGTCCTCATGCAACCCAAAACCTATGTAGCATCCAAACTAGAAAGTCTAATTCAATTATTCCTTCATTTTACCATTCGCACAATTGCAACCAGAAGAAATGGAGAGTTTAACAGAAATTGGTGGAGTTGCAGTTGCTTAGCGGAGGATTTAGCAGAAAATTTGGCGGAGTCGCAGCTGCTTAGCGGAGGATTTAGTAGAAATTTGGCGGAGTCACAATTTTTTTTTTTTCAATAGAGAATTTGACAGAGATTTTAGTGGAGTTGCAGCCCAAAGAGCGCTAAATTTAGCAAAGAATTTGATGGAGTTGTAGCTGAGCGGAGTGAAAAAATGGTCGATATTTACGGAGTTGCAGCTGCCTAAAACAAGAAAATAGGCAAAATTTTTACGGTGTTGCAGCTGCACGAAACTGAAAAAAGGCAAAATTTTTATGGTGTTGCAGCTGCGCGAAATAGAAAAAATGCAAGAATTTTTTTTACGGTGTTGCAGCTGTGCGAAACAGGAAAAATGAAATATTTTTACGGTGTTGCAGCTGTGCGAAACGGGAAAAAGGCAAGATTTTTACGGTGTTGCAACCTTTTGAATAGAAAACTTCCGAAGTCATTTTTTTCCAAATGACAAACTGGGTTCAGCTGAAAATTTTTAGGCAAGTTTATACTAGTCCAATGCACCTACACACAAAAAATTAGAGTTACCCACATCACGGATTTTGAGAAACATGCAAATTGACTGTAGGTGATTATGGCCATTTTCTGGAAAACCATACATTGGATTGGGATGAAACTTACGAGTCTTATTCATCTTGCTATTATGTACTTGTTGTCCAAAACTCGTGAGAATACAACTTACCAATTGTAAGATATGCTCATTTCAATTTCTGCACTTTTGTAAATGAACATGAATAAAAATGTGTTGCAGATAAACTTCCTGAACCAATATTTCACAAAATACAAACTGGGTTAGGCTGAAATTTTGCAACCAAGTAACTACCTTTCTAATTCATCTCCACACCAAAAATCAGAGAAACCCACATCATGGATTTCGAGAAAATTGCAAATTGGCTGTAGGTGATTATGGCCATTTTATCGAAAACCGTACATTGAATTGGGATGAAACTTTCCAGGATTATTCATCTTGGTATTATGCACTACCTTTCCAAAAATCATGAGAAGGAAACTTACCAATTGTAATATATTCTCATTTCAATTTCCACACTTTTGTAGATGCACATGAATAAAAATATGTTGCAACTAAACTTCCTGAACCAATATTTCACAAAATACAAATTGGGTTGGGTTGAAATTTTGCAAGAAAGTAATTACCATTCTAATTCATCTCCACACCAAAAATTAGATAAACCCACATCACTAATTTCAAGAAATATGCAAATTGGTTGTAGGTGATGATGGCTATTTACTCGAAAACTGTGCATTGGATTGGGCGGAAACTTACTAGAGTTGTTCATCCTGATGTTATTCATTCCCTATCCAAGTTTTGTGAAAATAAAATTTATTAATTTAAATATATGATTAAATCAAATTATGCACTTTTTGTAGATGAACATGAATAAAAATGTGTTGCAGCTAAACTTCTTGAACCAATATTTCACAAAATACAAAATGGTTTGGGTTGCAACTTTGAGGTATTGTTCATATTACCTGTTGAAATATTGTAACTTCGAAGAATATTCTATATGTATCTTTTTGTGGCCCCCGATGGTCCTACCGGGAGAACAAATTGTATTACATTGTACCCCGATGCTCCTAATCGATAGAACGAATAAGAGTCATGAGGTAGTCCCGTCTAATTGTAAAGGTGGGTCATCAGCACCCCAGTGTGGTTACTTGAGCCTACATGTGTAACTCAATCCTACATGATTTAACTCGAGCCTACATGTCAAATGAGTTAACTTAAGTAAATGGATGAATATAAATAGAGGTGTAGTGCTCCTCATTTGAGACACACACACTCTCACTTGTGTAGCGCATTAGTGGAGAAGAGAAGTAGCTGGAGAAGGAGGAGGATCAGGCTTTGATCTCCTTGCTGGTTTTATATTTTATCTTTTTGGGGCATCTATATTGAGGAAGCTTTTGCTGGGTTTTTCCCTTTAGGGTTTTCCCAGGATAAATCTTTGTGTTTCTTTTGTATGGTTGTGCTTGTCTATCTTTCAGTGATCCTGTTTATATGCTTTGGTTATGAAAATGAAATGAAGTACCGATGTCTTAGCTAAGCATATGGAAGTTTAACATTGTTTCAGAGCTAACCTGAGAAGAAGACATTGTGCAGATACAGAAGCTAGGGCTTATTACTTTTTGGGTCTCTCTCCATAATCCATCGGCAAAAGTATGCTAGGCTGACTCTCCATTGAAGGGCGAATCTTTTTGTCGAAGCGAAATTTGATTCCGAGCATTTTCAGTTTTCGATGCGGAAATTAGGGCTTTCTACAGAAGATGAATTTTTGAGTGAGACTAGCATAGGATTGTTCTCCTCATCAAAACCAAAGTTTAGAGACCTGGATCAAGAAATTTGGTTGGGTGAAACTCTGAGAAAGTCAAACCCTAGTTTGACCCCTAGTTAGAAAAACCCTAAGTACTAAAACGACTAAGTTTTGGTACATTCGCTATATCCCTAGATTGGCGAAGGTTCAGGGGATGAAAATTGCAGGGGCCAAAGATCAAATCCTGATGTACATTGTGTCCAAATTTCAGCCTCATATTCGCTATATTCTGGGAGATATTATCCCTCCAAGTTAGGGTTCTAGCCTCTTCCAGAATTCATCCCTAAACAGGACACCTGGGGAGAACTGCAATATATTGGGCTACAAAAGTCCAAATGGAATTCCTAAAGATTTCTTGGAAAGGGAATAGACTTTAATTTTAGTGGTCCAAATATCAGACTCAGAAGATGAACCAGTGACATGTGGCATTCCGTACAACTTTGCTGTTCTGAACAGTCCTATAACAGGTCACCTTGGGAAAAGGATCATAAATACCAAATTGTAAAACAAATTCTAATGAAAACTATGGTGTTGGATCAGGGACATGTGAGGTTACCTCTGTGCAAAAATTTCAGACATAAAGGATCAGTAATTTCAGTAATATCATAGAAACAGTAACAAGAATTTCTGCAGAAGAAATTGGAAATGTAGGGCTTCCTGTTCCAGGAGCTTCCCTCCACTATTTTTAGAAAATGAGTACATTGGACAGCTCCATTTGAATAGATCTATCTGTCTTTCCAATTAGATCTGAAAGATTCCAATTTTTGAAAATTAGGGTTTCTATGACAAACCCTAGATCAACGAGCTTCGGAACCAAGACGGACACCTCAAATCGGTAAGATCTAATCCTTTGCTATTTTCATTTGAGGTTCTCATTTCAAAGTGATCTATCACATCAGCTTGATGATAAGCTTGGTGAAGTTGACAAATTCCAATCCTAGAAGTATATGATCTCTCTGAAGAAAATGGTTTGGACACCTACATGAGTATAGAGGTTCCAGTTCCAGAGGGAGATGAGGCTAGAAGCCTTACACAAGAAGAACTTGGTCAAGGCCAAGAAGATCATTGCTGATTTAGTCATGAATCAACTTGTACCACAAGTTTTTCCCAAAAGACACTGAATATGTTTGATTCCTTGACCAATCTATTTGAAGATAAGAACTTAAATCAGAAGATGGCTTTGAGAAAACAGTTGAAGAATGTGAAGATCCAGAATGCAGAACAACTTGAAGTGGTAGAAGAAGAAGTGGATAATGCAGAAGTGGTGATAGCCACCATGAATGGCCTCCCAGGATCATGGGATTCATTCATGCAAAGAATGTGTGCTAGAAGGAAGTAATTACTTTCAATAGACTTTGGGAAGAAGAAGAAGCTCGTCTCATAAGAAGAGAAGAAGAAAGATGGAAGCAATTGAAGATCAAGCTCTCACCATTCAAAGAAGATCCCTCAAGCGATGAGGAATATGAAGAACTCAATTCTTAAAGAACCTCTTATCCATATTATCATCTGGATAAGAAATGATGATTTCATGAATGAAGAAGATGATGAAGCAGAATGATCAAGAAGGAGTCTACCCATGAAACAAACAAAAGATAAGTATTCAATTGTCATATAATGATATTGTTTTGTTATGCATTTGATTATATTCAATTGATGTGTTATGCATGATAGATTGTTTGCATTAATGACTGTATACTACTAATATGCATGTGATG
>LPNX010786432.1:792086-832287 GCA_001517045.1 Pseudotsuga menziesii
CATAATGAAGAGGAAAGATGATACTCCACATCAAAGGGAGTGACTACAGAAAATTATATCCGAGTTCGATATGGTACGACATGATGGATAGCTTTGTGATGGATCGAGACTTTACCAAGAGTAAAGTGGGTTCCAAACTTCAAGGTTGAATGTAGAAGACTAGGATATGTTGATGACTTGAGAAGACAAACTCATAGAAGATGTTATGATACTAGAATGATGTTTGGGATATAGTACTCAAACCAGAAAGCAAGAATGTGGTATCTTCCAAATGGATTTGCAAGATAAGATATGTTGCTGATAGAAGTAAGGTAAGAGTTGTGGCTAGAGGTTTCTATCAGAAAGAGGGAATTAATTCTGAAGAGACACTTACTCCAGGAAGCAAGGTACACTTCCTTCAAAACTATCATGGTAGTTTCTTCCATGATGAAGTAAAGACAAGCCTTCCTTAATGGTATGATTAAGGAAGAGTTTTACATCGAATAGTCACAAGGATTTGAAGTTGAAGATAGATGGAATCGAGTATGCAAGTTGAAGAAGGCCCTCTATGGCCTGAAGCAAGCTCCCAAAGCTTGGTATGGAAGAATAGATAGTTTCCTGATGAGCATGGGCTTTGCCAAGAGTAAAGTCGATCCTAACCTTTCCTACAAGGTTGTAGAAGATGTACCTGTCATTATATTACTATATGTGGATGACTTATTCTTAACAGGGAATGAGAAACAGATCATGGAAAGCAAGAAGAAACTAGCAGAAGAATTTGAGATGAAAGACCTTGGGTTAATGCATTATTTCCTAGGTATGGAAGTATGGAAAAGTTTAGAAGGAATCTTTCTCAACCAGGGAAAGTATGTGGTAGAGACATTGAAGAGATTCAATATGTTGGAATGCAAAGTCATGGACACACCCATGGACTCCAACCTGAGGCTGTTAGCTGATGACTCATCAGAGTTAGTGGATGTGACTCACTACAGACAGATCATTGAGTCATTGATGTACTTAACAAATACCAGACCAGACATTTGTTTTGCTGTGAACACCTTAAGTAAATATCTTGTTCAACCAAGACGGGTTCACCTAGTAGCTACAAAACATGTGATGAGATATCTGAAAGGGACTATAGACTTTGGTCTATACTATGATGGTAGCCATGAGTATATATTGTATGGCTACACAGATGTAGATTGGGCTGGAAGTATCTCAGACAGGAAAAGCACATCAGGTAGATGCTTTTGTTTGAGGTCTGCTATGAGTTCATGGTTTAGCAGGAAACAGTCCAATGTTTCTCTTAGCACGGTTGAAGTAGAAAACATAGCAGATTGCTCTACTAAGTTATGAATCCATATGGCTTCAGAAGCTGATATCAGGTCTCTTTGACCTGAATATGGACACTACAATGATTCTATGTGATAAACATAGTTGTGGTGACAAAGAACCCTGTGTTCCGACATAACACGTAGAAATCCGGTATTTCTACATACAAGATAAGATGCAGATGATGGTACTGTAGATGCAGATGATGGTGATTCAATATTTCTATACTGAATATAGAGATGATGATGTTTTAGTATTCCCATACTAAAGATATAGATGATGATGCTTTTAGTATTCCCATACTGAAGATATAGATGATATTTCAGTATTTACATACTGTAGATACATATGATGGTGATTTAGTATTTCTATACTGAAGATATAGATGATGATGCTTTCAGTATTCACATACTGGAGATACAGATGGTGATAGTTTAGTATTCACATAGTGAAGATGTAGATGATGATGGTTTGGATGATGATGTACTGACGAAGCCTCTGCCTCGAGTAGAGTTTGAACACTTTCGAGACAAGCTTGGTGTGGTTCAAAAAGATCTTCCCCAAAAGGGGGAGTAGTGATGTTGCAGTGGGATTGTATCATCCCTAGGCACTTGCCGTAAAGTGATCTGGAGACCTCGGTCTTCGAGAATGAAGAGGGATTGTATCATCCCGGGACATCTGTCCACAATAGATCCGGTGACCTTGGTCCTCGAGAACGTGGTGGGATTGTATCATCCCTGGGCACTTTTCCTAAAGTGATCCGGAGACCTCGGTCTTCGAGAATGAAGAGGGATTGTATCATCCTGGGACATCCATCCATAATAGATCTGGTGACCTCGCTCCTCGAGAATATGGTAGGATTGCATCATCCTTGGACATCGTCCTAAAGTGATAGGGACTGATTCTCCTGTAATCAATCCGGTGGCTTCGGTCCTCGAGAATGTGGTAATATTGCATCATCCTTGGACATATTCCTAAAGTGATAGGGACTGATTCTCTTGTAATCACTCCGGTGGCTTCGGTCCTCGAGAATGTGGTAGGATTGCATCATCCTTGGACATAGTCCTAAAGTGATAGGGACTGATTCTCCCGTAATCAATCCGGTGGCTTCGGTCCTCGAGAATGTGGTAGGATTGCATCATCCTTGGACTTAGTCCTAAAGTGATAGGGACTGATTCTCCCGTAATCAATCCGATAACTTCGATTGTCGAGAATGTGGTGGGATTGTATCATCCCTGGACTTTAAGTCCAAAAGTGATCCAAAGACTTTTTGTCTTTGAGTTGTGGATTGCAGGTTGTTGCTGATGATGATGATGCCGTATTGATCGAAAGATCAGAGTATGATGATGATGACGTATTGATCGAAAGATCAGAGTATGATGATGATGACGTACTGATCGAAAGATCAGAGTATGATGATGATAACATACTGATCGAAAGATCAGAGTATGATGATGATGACATACTGATCTAAAAGATCAGAGTATGATGATGACACACTATGATTATGATGTTTCTGATCGAAAGATCAGAGTATGATGATGATGTTTCTATGTTGATGATGTTTCTGATCGAAAGATCAGAGTATGTTGATGATGTTTCTGATCGAAAGATCAGAATGTGATGATGATTATGATCGACAGATCAGAATATGATGATGATGATGTTGCTACTGATCGAAAGGGAAAAGTATTGATGATGATATTGCTGATCGAGAGGTCAAAGTACTGAAGATGTTGCTGCTGATTGAAAGGTCAAGGTGCTGAAGATGTTATTGCTGATCGAAAAGTCAAAGTGCTGAAGATGTTACTGATCGAAAGGTCAAAATGCTGAAGATGTTGTTGCTGATCGAAAAGTCAAAGTGCTGAAGATGTTGCTGATCGAAAGGTCAAAATGCTGAAGATGTTGTTGCTGATCGAAAAGTCAAAGTGCTGAAGATGTTGCTGATCGAAAGGTCAAAATGCTGAAGATGTTGTTGCTGATCAAATATTCAAAGTGCTGAAGATGTTTCTGATCAAAACGTCCAAGTGCTGAAGATGTCGTTGCTAATTGAAAGATCAAAATGCTGAAGATGTTGCTGATCAAAGACTAAAGATGTTGCTGATGATGAAGACTGAAGATTGAAGATGAAGACTACATGATGTTGAAAAGCTTCCAATGATTTATAGATGTGTTACCCTGTTGATGTTGATGATGTCCCCTATCTATAGTGTTGTTGTTGTTGATGTTGCTGTAGAATACCCTTCTTGTTAAGGGGGAGTGTTGAAATATTGTAACTTCAAAGAATATTCTATATGTATCTTTTTGTGGCCCCCGATGGTCCTACCGGGAGAACCACTTGTATTACATTGTACCTCGATGCTCCTAATCGGAAGAACTAATAAGAGTCATGAGGTAGTCCCATCTAATTTTAAAGGTGGGTCATCAGCACCCCAGTGTGGTTACTTGAGCCTACATGTGTAACTCGAGCCTACATGTCAAATGAGTTAACTTAAGTAAACAGATGAATATAAATAGAGGTGTAGTGCTCCTCATTTGAGACACACACACTCTCACTTGTGTAGCGCATTAGTGGAGAAGAGAAGTAGCTGGAGAAGGAAGAGGATCAAGCTTTGATCTCCTTGCTGGTTTTATCTTTTATCTTTTTGGGGCATCTATATTGAGGAAGCTTTTGCTGGGTTTTTCCCTTTAGGGTTTTCCCAGGATAAATCTTTGTGTTCCTTTTGTATGGTTGTGCTTGTCTATCTTTCAGTGATCCTATTTATATGCTTTTGTTATGAAAATGAAATGAAATAATGATGTCTTAGCTAAGCATATGGAAATTTAACATTACCTTGGTGCATCTACTCACCAAATTTCACGAAGAACCAGATCACCTTTTGGGAGATATGCCCACTTCAATTTCTGACTTGTTTTAAAAGAAAAACGTGTATGAATTCAGGTTGTTGGATAAGACACTATCAGCCATTTTGTCATCATCAATGAAAACTAAGGAGAGCTTTTGTCTGTCCACTATGATTTTGTTGCTGAGAATTCCAATAACTCTAGGTTAGAAAATACATTCATCTTCATAATAGTGGCACTGATTGACAAAGAAAACAAGATGCTATCGGAAATTAGCTCATAATATTTACAAATAAATGGTTTAAGATTTGCAACCCATTGATTAATGAAACCAACAAATTGATTGCACACAAGTTCCAGTAATCATGAAATGTTTCTAACCATACAACTGGTGCATTTGAATTGTAGGAAAGATCACGTATAATCGCTTACAAGAAAAGAAGGATGAGACTTGTTCCAAAGAACAAGTGACGACAGTTCAAGAGTCACTCTAATAATCCAAAATGAAGAATGATGACTAGAATATGATGCCAAAGACATGAAGGGAAGTCCGTAGTGTATTCCATATGGATCTACAAGATCCATCATGTAGTAGATGGAAACATCGTGGGATACAAGGAAATATTCGTAGCACGAGGCTTCTCACAAAAAGAAGGCATAGACTACGAAGAGACATTTGCAGCCACTGGAAGTAAAGACACATGATAGGAAGACTCATGTGTGAAAATTAAAGAAGGCCTTGTACGAGCTCAGAAGGCACCCATGGGATAACACATACATGAGGAGCTTGAAGATCACCTAGAGTGATGAAGATCTTAACCTTTGATACAAGGTTGAAGATGAAAGCCTATAGAGGATGACAAGCTCACAGATGGGTGCAAGAAGAACCTTTGAAAAGGTTCAAGATAGAGGATCTTGGTATCCAGTGACCCTAGATGGATACATAGAATATTAGTAGCAGAGGAAGCTACTTGTCACTCCAGTACAAAATGTTTCAATGCATAGAGTACGAAAGGCAGAGGGAAAACAATGCTCTGCTCCAGAGCGAGTGACTATAGAAGATCTTGAGGTTCGACATGATACGACAGGATGGAAAACTTACTAATGGATCTAGGAGAGTAAAGTGGATTCCAACCTTTACTTCAAGGTTGAAGGTAGAAAACCAGTGATGCTTCTATTATATGTCGATGACTTGTTCCTGACAGGAAAAGAGGAACTCATTAAAGTTGCAAGAAGGAGATTTGCTGCCGAGTTCGATATGAAGGACTTGGGTATGATGTACTACTTTCTAGGCATGAAGGTGTGGTATAATGTAGATGGAATCCCCCTTGGACAAGGGAAGTATGCATTAGAGATCTTGAATAGGTTCGGGATGATGGACTACAAGGCCATGACCACACCTATGGCATTGAACATGAATCTATTGAGTGATGCTTCATCAGAGTCGGTTGATGCTACTATGTACCGTTAGATGATTTGTTCCTCGATGTACTTGGTGAATACAAGACTAGATATTTGCTTTGTTGTGAACACATTGAGCTAGTTCCTGATAGATCTGGGACATGTTCACCTGATTACTGCCTAAGCATATTCTGAGGTACTTGAAGGGTAGAATTGACTATGCTGTAATGTCCCTAAAAATTGATTTTTTTTTTAATTAGGCTAGTTAAACACAACCTATTCTGGACATTATTTAAACTTGCAGAATGTGTCGTACTCTATCATACTGCTGAATTATTGTAAGCTGTTCTTACGTCTTACTTCCTTACTTCAGTTATGATTATTACTCCTGTTTACTATTTGTGGTTATGATGTCGTATTGTTGATTACTATGTGATTCTTATGGTTACACTTTGCTGTGTATGTTAGACGTTTTGATTATGTAATTCATCATTATTTTACATGTTCTTACATTATATACCTAATTCTAACTTAACTTTGTTTCTGGAACTGAAGTGGGTGGAGTGACGGGACTAGTTCTCCCATGTGACTGTCTGAGAGGTAAAGTTTCTACTTATCTAGCGGGCTTACTTAGTTCTATTGAACTAAAGCACTCTTAACTTGTGATTGCACACAAGTTCCAGTATTCATGAAATGTTTCTAACCATACAACTGGTGCATCTGATAGGTACATTTGTTAACATTTCTCTTGGGGCATCACATATTGTGATCCTTAGACTTACGACACTTTCTTCATGAAGGTCATCGGGTAGATGGTTAGGTCTTCTAGGCGAGGCAACTCTAAACATCCTTGCATGTTGGATTCCCTTGTATAACATGGTAGTTATTCAGTACTTGACGAGAATATGAAATTTGAAATTTCATTTAATCACTTATAAATAAGTTTGATGAGATCAATATTTTTCTTGAGTCGTTTTCACTCGGGAATCATTAATTATTTTCAGTAATTCCTAGTGCTTACTAGAGCCCATACTCAACACTAAAATACGTAGTTACAAACTTAGTGCTATTCCAGAGCTCTTCGCTCAACACTAATGCTAGGATGTACTTGTACGATACACCCAGGGATATGATGGCCAAGGATCCGATGTTCTAGAGCTTATGCTCAACATCAACATGGAAGGCTCCAGGGCTTATGCCCAACACTTCCAACTTATATTTTCATGCATTCCAGAGCTTCACGCTCAACACAAATATAATACTCATGTGCTCCAGAGCTTCTCGCTCAACACAACATTAACTACTCATGTGTTCCAGAGCTCCTCTCTCAACACAAAACATCTCATCAATCATGTGTTTCAGGGTCCACGCCCAACACAAACAAGCATATATATATATCATCATGTTCATATGCAGTGGGGTCTTCGACCCAATATATCGAAATAAAAGTTCAAGAGAACATCATAGTCAATAGGCTCATGCCTATAAGTGTTAGGTCTGAAATTCGGGATATCACATATGGGCTCAAGTATGAGGCAAATCAAAAGATTGACCTGGAGGGTTATTTAGATTTGGATTGGGCAGGAAATGCCATTGATAGGAAGAGAAATTCAGGGTGCTGCTTCAGTATGAGATCAGAGAGGAGTAGTGAAGCTCTAGTATGTGATCCAGATTGAGATCTCTCGAAAGAGGGAGTTATAGCATAGCCGGTGAGACAGGTTGTCTGAGCATAAAATCATGGCGAATCTTGTTGGTTGCTCAGATTAAACGTTCCTGTAGGTTATTCTTGGATGTAATCAGTACTGGTGAAGCTCGTAGGTTATCATTGGATGTAATCAACCCTGACGTGATTCTATGCTAGAAATGGATAGAGTGAAGTTTGAGTACTTTAGAGAGAAGCTTGGTGTTCTTTAGATCGAGGTTCCTTCCGAGGGGAAGTGATGAGTCCGAGAGCCTTTTCGACATGGTGGCAGGCTAGGCCTCCCATTGTCAGATGTAAGTGTTGAGCCTTTCTGACATGGTGGCAGGATTGGTTCCTCTCATGGTCATATGTAAGTGCTGTGCCTTTCTGACATGGTGGTAGGATTGGTTCCTCCCATGGTTAGATGTAAGTGCTGTGCCTTTTTGACATGGTGGTAGGATTGGTTTACCCCATGGTCGGATATAAGTGTTGTGCCTTTCTGACATGGTGGCAGGATTGGTTCCTCCCATGGTTAGATGTAAGTGTTGAGCGTTTCCCTGGATGGTAGCAAGTGTGTCCTACCATGCCAGTAGATGTAAGTGCTGGAGCCTTTCCCTGGATGGTAGTAGGTGTGTCCTACCATTCTGGTAGATGTAAGTGCAGAGCCTTTCCCCAGATGGTAGTAGGTGTGTCCTACCATGCCGGTGGATGTAAGTGTAGAGCCTTTCCCCGAATGGTAGTAGGTGTGTCATACTATGCCGACGGATGTAAGTGTAGAGCCTTTCCCTGGATGGTAGAGGCGTGTCCTACCATTCCAGTGGATGTAAGTGCTGGGGCCTTTCCTTGGATGGTAGTAGGTGTGTCCTACCATGCCAGTGGATGTAAGTGTTGGAGCCTTTCTCGGATGGTAGTAGGTGTGTCCTACCATGCTGATGATATAAGCACTGAAGAAGAAGACCTACATGGAGACTAGGCCTACAACCAACATGAAAAAGGGCTGTCTTTCTAGAACTTCCTATGACGAGTAGAAATGAGAGATAGCACCATTTGCTCGAGATAGCAGGAGCAATGATGATGATCCAATTTTGATGATCATCCAGCTTTGATGATGATCCTGTGATGAAGACTTGTGCTGATAAACTGTGTAAAGAGAATACCTTCCTAGTTAAGAGGGAGTGTTTATGTATTTGTAACTTCGGAATGTATTCACTTATATATATTATGTTGTATTTCATTGTACCCTGATGTTCCTACCAAGAGAATCATTAATATAATAAATTCATGTAAATTCATAGAGGTTAACCCTCCGTTGTAAGTTGGGGCAATAGTCCCCACAATTGAGGGGTACTAGGGTTATTAGACTCTCTTAGTGAGGTCGGCCCTTGTAAGTAATTGTCAAGTGGAAAACTACTATAAATAGAGAGTGAGACTCTCTATTTGTAACATACACTCACTCAACTATAGCGCATGAGTGAGAGAAGAGGAGCTCGCACAAGTGAGAGAGAGAACAACTATCGGAGATCATCTTTGTTTTTTTGGGTTTTACTTTTGTCATTGGTGCTCATTCTATCTCTGAGGAAGTTGCGGGGTTTTCTCCTTTATGGTTTCCCAAGGAAAACTCTTTGTGTCTCTTGTTTCTTGTGATAATTACTTTGCATGTTATTCTCTCAGATAAAATCCTAGATCATATTGATTAAATGATAAAATTATAACATTTCTTAGTGCTTGGAGGTACCTATAATTGAGGTGTCCATACCTCTAATGCCACAAATTGCTGGTCTCACTGGCATGTGACAGGAGCACATTCCCTTGGAAGTAGAGGAGGAAGTGAGAGAATTATACATTCTCGAATCATGGTCAGCAAAATGCATTGCAAAAACTTGGCTTGTAGATATTTCTGATATATACACATTATCTTGAGTAAATTACTATCTTGGTTGTACCTGTGTGTGTCATTTGATAGTCAGAGAGTAGGTTCACTGCAAGATCAGGAACAAACAACACATTGTTGAAGTACCCATCTTCTAGATCAATCCCACCAATCCCTTTGGCTTGGATCTCTGAGTCATCACCCATGAGGATGGATGGACCACTGTAAATATGTATGGACGAGAAGGAATCTTGCATGGAATCCATGTGCCTTTAGGCACATGAATCTATGATGAAGAATGAAGAGCCCGAAGACACATCAACCAAAGCATGACATCTATCCATGTTCTCTGAGCTTGAACCTCTCTCTTTCTTCCTTGCGCCTTCTGGCAGTGGGAGTTGTGCCATCATGAAAATGATTTTATTCATGCATGCACTCTATGGATGCCTCCCTTTGTGACAATAAGTTCATTTTTTCTTTTCTTGCTTCTTATTCTCTTTGTCCTCTCTAGGATTCGAACCCCCATCTAAATATTTGGGCTTGTCCTGCTTCTTCTTCTGTTGCTGCTTCGAATATTGGCTTTCTTCCTACCTTTGGCTTGATTTGAAACTCTTGTAGCAAAGGATTGATCCTTGGTGTATTTGATGGTACCCATTTGCACCAACTTGTCTTGTTCTTGAGTCAAAGGATCCATGAAGTATGTCAGTGAAGGCATTCTCCAATTTTGAGCTGTCAGCTTGCCTGAGTGGAATGTGGAGACAAACACTGAGTACTCAAGCCTATCTTTGAAAGAATGGACAAGATCATCTGCTCCTCCTTCTTTTCAATGGCACATTTTTTCACTTGAAGTACTAACGATTTGAACTTTGTGAAGAAATCTTGGATCGTCTCAAAGTGAGTTGGGCTCAATGAGATCAACTCATTTTTGAGTTGGTGTCCTCTCATCTCACCAGTCTTCCCAAACAATGACTCAAGCTTGAGATAGAATTCATTGGGTGTATTAAGAATTTCTACATGGAAGAGAAGATCCCCCGAGACACTGAGACAAAGCATCCCGAATGCCTCATCCAATCTGTTGAAGTACTTCGATTTTTCCACAACAAAGTTAGGTTCGTTCTCAGTCCCCACGGTGACTCTGTAGAGGCCAGAGGTCACCTCAGCTGGATCACCATTTTGGAATTCCATTAAAAATAATTGAATGGGGTAATCAAGACATGATTCTGATCCATTTCTGCTTACGCATTGAGTGACATAAACACTGGAAGTACCTTCAATTCAAACACTAGATTTTTTCTAGAAGAAACCCTAGATAGCAACTCAAACGCTCTATATTTGATTTACAGCTCCAAAGAGCTATGATACCATGTGAAAATATGATTCATATAAATATCTAGGATCTAAAGGAATCCTCACAAGTCAATATATTCACAAATTATGCAGAAAAATAGTGAAAAGAGAAAAATTAACACATAGGAATGGTGCTAATAACTGAGCTTATTATCATTGTCCAACATGTAAATATGCATGTAACATCATTATTATACAATAGGATATAATAATTATCCTTTGGATGCAAATTGGATGCATACATGTGGCAGGATTAGATTGGACCTCAAAACCCCCCTAGGTGGACCAATGAGCTCCCTAAGCACCTCAAACGGTCATGAATTCATGTGGGAATGTGGATGGAGAATGCTAGGACATAAATGAAGGTATAGTAGGTGTGGTGGAGTGCATGGGTGAGTGGGAGTGGCTCTAGGCAACAATAAATGGTCCGAAAGAGCCAAAAACACCCAAATACCATGCATGGGTGCCTCTGGTCAACCGATTTCCCTCTTTTATGGAGTGGGAGTGCACCAAGGACTAAACAGTCATAAATGAGGGTGCATGTGTAACCAAAATGATCAAATGTTGGCGTCTGGGTGCATTAATGAGTCCAAAACACCAAAAGGACCTTGCTTGACCAACACAACTTAGTTTTGGACCATATAACATAAGTATAAAACAAATAAAAATGTGTCCTAGGTGTATGAACATGGTAATAAGGTGGTATAATGCTCTAACAAATACAGACAAGCCTTTGTAATCCTTTAAATTTAATGTTCATTGGCTTAAATATGATGCTTTCAACTCCATTGTCTCCAAAAATTGGTCTTCCTACAAGGAATCTCCTGAAACCTTGGCCATGATATACTTTCAAAAGAACCTATCAAAATCAAAGGTCTTACAAAGATTTGGGCAAAGTAAGCTTTCAAAAACCATGAGTGAGATATTCTATCTATTGAAGACTATATCTTAAAGAAACTTGAATGAATGACAAGTCCTTATATGGGCCAAGATACACTTGATGAAATTTCTAGGTTTAAAGGGGAAAAATAAAGACATATAGCTTGGATGGAGCCAAAATAGTGGATGAAGAGCAAAGCGATATAGCTATCAGAAGGTGTTAAAACACTGCATTTTTTCACCATCAAGAACAAGGTATAAAAACACTAAACACAATATGGAATGCCAAATACACAAGGGAGAGGATTGCATGGATTTCACCTCTATCTCTAATGCAGTTGTTCACCATTACAAAAGTTTGTACACATAGCTCCCAAAAGAAAATATAAGGGACAATATGGCAATTTATTCTCTTTTTTAAAGGTGGATTACTTGTTGCACCTGGAAATTCCACACTGCACATCAGCCTATTTGGAAATTCCTCATTGATCATTTGCCTTCTGTGAAACCTAACCTGAGATAAATTAGACGTGTTTTTTCCCATATCTTAAAGGGTCGGTGCCTTTCCTCTTTTTACACAGAGCACTGACGGTGCTTTTCATAGTTGAGGAAAGAGAGCCATTTCCCTTTTTCCTTGATAAAACTCTAGGTTGGCACACCTGTCCTTTCTACCAAGAGCACCAATGGTCAAAAATAGGAAAAAAGAAGTTTCTAGAAGTTTCCATGTGGGAGCCTCCATGGATTCAGTTCCTACATGCTTGGGAGAGGTGGAATTCACTTCCCTCCCCTATAGGGATCACATTCTATCCATTTCTCCAAGTCAATCTCATGGTTTTGGGCCTATAAATGAAGCCTTCATGATGTGAGTGAGGGAGGCCAAGAAAAGTACCCTTATGCTATTGGATTGAAGTATGAGTTGGAGGTAAAGTAGAGCTAGCTTATGTGTGGAGATATCTTCATAGTCATAGAGGATTGTAGATGTTCTTGTAGAGATTGAAGCCATCGCCATCAAGGATTTTTGGTTGTACTTCTATCTATTTAATAATTAATACAAAGACATTCCCCTTTCCTATATTTGATGTATTGATATTAATTATATATTATTAGACCCCTTAATCACTGATATAAATAATCAATCTATCATGATGCTCTCATCTTGTTTGTTTCTCTTTTGATTTGTTTTGCAGGTATTGAACCATTGCAAGGGTTTTTGGAGAAAAGACAAAGACATATAGGGTTGAGGTATATTCTGTTTCATGTTATTTAATTTGATTATTTAAGGGAAGGATATGTTGCTATGTATTTTTGTTTTGTGCTTGTGATTTACAGTGCATAGGAACAAACACTGTCCGCACTGATTGACAATTCAGTTTTTATAAAAGAAAGTGGAAAATAGTTCAGTTTTGGCTTTTTTGAGAAAGTGTCTAAAAATTTTTTGTTTTGAAAAGAAAACGTATAGCCTCTTTCTAGAGTTAGTTTTCCTTTAAAAAACTGTTTTGTCTCCCTCATATTTTCCAGAAAAATACAAAAAAAATCATGTTATTTTACTCTTGGTTATGCTTAAGAAAATTTCATTTTCATTTGCATGAGTGATTTAGAAGAATAGGTCTTTTTGACATTGTAGCAAAAATTAATTTTGCATGCACGTTAGAAACTCAATTTTCTTTCTTGCATTTCAAAGACTTTTGAGTGCTTGCTTGAAAAAGATTTGTGTTTGAAAGAATTCTCTTTTGCATCTCTTGATTAAGATCTTGTTGTGACTGCTGAAAGTGGCATTTTTTGGTGTGTTTTTGGAAGAAAAGAAAAGGTCTCTTCCTTACCCTAATTAGGTCTCATTGAAGTCAAAGAAGTGATTTTACATATAGACAACACCTCACAAACATTCACCTAATCATTTAGATAAAAGTAACGACAGTTTTAGGTTAAAATTGTATAGAAAGTTGAGTGATAGTTTGGTGACGTGTTTGGGCATCGTAAAACGTAGTAGTTGTCATTAATTTGTCTGCACTACAACCCGGGACTCGCTCGGTTCTTCCACATACCGTCGGTATATTGAACGACATTTCACATACCCTTTAGGTATATAGAAAGGTACTTCATGTACTCGATTGTATATCGGAAGGACCCTTGTGAACGGTTATGCATTATACATCACTACTATCGATTTGAGCTCCCACATACCTTGCGTATATCAGGAGACCCCACTAGGATTCCTTATCCAACCAAGAAAAAACCTTTGGCCATATTGTTTGGAGCAATACACTGAAAACAACATTCGGCGAGATTACTACGCACGTGCCCTTGAGGTATATTGCGAGTTGCACCTTCTTGACAATCCTGGTGAGAGAATGACTACTCTGAACCCGTCCTATCACTTAAGACTTCTTGCGACCTTTGGCTCTGTGTAGGTTTGTTTGTGTGATTTTTTCCTCCTTTTTTGACCTATATTATAAAACTTTCAACCATCACCATGGATGAGAAACTTGCAAGGCGTCAATCCCACAGATTGCAGGGTTTACCTCTTGACTCTCCTCCAGCTGTGGAATGACAAGAAGAGGTAACCATGGAATGACTAGCTTCAACTGAAGCTCATATAGAAACCACCCCAGCTACTGAACCTAGAGAAGAATTCTCAGTTTATAATAACCCTTTGGTCCAACTGACTCATAAAGCTAACACATCCTTTCACTTTCCAACGGAGGGTTGACCTGGCTCATCCGACTGCAATGGAAATCATCCTCCTGATGAAACTATGGGGGTAGAATATGGACCTAATGCTCCTTTCTAGAGAATATCCCTAGGACAAACTATTTTTGGATACATAATTTCTACCACTGAATCAGAGCCTGATATACTCGCTCCTTTAATAAGGAGATTTCAAAATAATCCGTCAAACAAAGATTTTTCTCGAGAATATTTTGAGCGTACACGCGAGTATTGCACATAGGATGAAGAAATTAAAAAGAGAGGTACTTATCCTCATCCCAACCCTTTAAGAACTACCCCACCTGGATATTGTGCCCTTTCATCACCACATGTATCTCAAATTCCAGAATTACCAATTCAAAATTTGGTTACGCAGAACCGGTTTCCACCCCATCTCCTGGTCATAATTTAATTCAGACACCCTCTCCTTGTCAAAATTCCCCATCTATTCCAAACTCTCCAAAAAATTCTGCACCTAGGGGGCAACTCCTAGTTCAAACTTCATTGCATACTGGAGGGACTATTTCTAGCATGGGGAAAAAATTACCTACTGGACCACCAACAACAAAATACCCTCCTCCCAGTTCCATTACAGTTGTTCTTCCTTTTGGTCAGGGAGGGCCCTCATGGGTCCCACCTACCGTTACTATGCTTTCATGGGGATACACATACGCTGGGAACCAACCCCCCTGCCTCAATCAACTTATCAACCTATTCCCCAGGGGGGGACATATCCCAGAGTTCCCTACCCTGGAAATGTCTTTATACCATGGGGACAACCGAATTGGTCCAATGTTCCATCTTATGGAGGATCTTATGTCCCTACTGCTGGAGGATATGGGCCTCCACCTGGAGCATCCCCAACCGAAGGACCTCCTAGAGGACCTGGAGTACCTCCTATAGGACCTGGAGGACCTAGTGGACTTGGTGGACCTAGTGGATCGAGTGGATTAGGTGGACCACCACCTGGTGAACCTAGCGGATTTGGTGGATCCGGTGGACCACCACCTAGTGGACCTAGTGGATTTGGTGGATTAGGTGGACCACCACCTGGTGGATCCGGTGGGTCTGGTGGACCCGAAGGATTTGGTGGACCACCACCTGGTGGACTTGGAGGACCTGGCGGGTCCAAGGGATATGGAGGACCACCCCCTAGAGGACCACCTTCTTCAGGTAACCCTTCATCTATGGGACCTTCGAATAAACAACAACCTAATCAACAAGCCTTGGGGTCATCATCCATACTTATTTATCAATCTGCCTACGGTCCTACTAGTCAGCAAATGCCATATCAATACTACTAGTATCCGCAATGCAATCAACAATTTCCATTTTTGGCAACATTAGATTTTCCATATTTGTCTAGATTGATCAATGACCCAATTCATCATGATCCCTCTTGGCCTGCTATTTCAGTCAAATTACCTTTGGATATACCTAAATTTGATGGTAAACCTAGCGAATATCCTAAGAACCATGTGATGACTTTTCATCTATGGTGTTCATCCAATTTTTTGATGGATGGTTTGATCCGTCTTCGACTAGTCCAAAGAACTCTCACAGAAATTGCTACCAAATGGTATATAGAGCTACCACAACACTCTTTTTGGGACTTTAATGCTCTAGCTATGGCTTTCTTAATGCACTTTCAGTTACCCGTATAGTACGAAATAGGTATAGACCTGCTGACCTCGCTTTGATAGACCACATCAACCCACATCTCCGATCATATACATGAATGGAGAGGAAGATGTAGGTTAATCAAGGCTCCCATTCTTGATCAATTACTGGCTGATTGGTTTACAAAGTCTTTACTTTCGTCCATTGCTAGAGATGTCGGCATGGGAGGCACTGTTACCAAGGAGCAGGATATTAGCCACGCTTAGTACCTTGATTTAGTTTATTCCCAATCAGGCACTTTGTATGATTTGATTCCTCATGCCCCTCAACCCACAATGGATCCATTAAGGCCCGCAAATGAACCCCCCACTGATGGCATACTTGGTTCAATTCAAACACAAACGGAGGCAAAACCTTCTAAGAAGCAAAACCAAAATGCCTCACCAACAAGTCCACCTTCCAAAACTGCACCCTCTCCTATTGTTTCTGGTGAAGTAAATGCGATGCAATCTAGTGAATCTTCCGGTGGAAATAAGAAAGGAAAAAAAAAATTAAAAAAACCTGATAAACAACAGGAGGGTAATAAACCACAAAATTTAGATGCTGATTCAAAAAATAAAAGAAAGGTAAAATATCCTTGTTTAATCTGTGGGGGGGATCATTTCACTAAGGAATGCCCTTGTCATGAGGAAGTTAGTAAATTTTTGAAAACTTCACCCACCCCTGCAGTTCTTAAATATCCTTTCTCCACCAAACATCAATTAATTTATCATCAATCCTCGCACGGGTCATCTTTGTCTACTGATGAAATTAGAATGATGTCTAGTGAAATGGTTAACTTAAACACAAGATCACATAGCTATGAACCTCCTCCGGAAAATAAATCTGATGAAGTTCCACCTAAAAAACCTTCAACTTCCACACCTCCTCCTAGTAACGGTATTCACATTGAAAAACCCATTCCAAAAGCAATTTTCCGCCCACCCAAGGGTACTCTTCGTAAGTCCATTATCAACCCTAATGCACGTGCTGCCCAATATTATAACATAGTAGAAGATTTTTCTCAAGAACCTTGTGCTATGTTGGTGTTATAAGTACTCCAAACATGTCCCACCCAATGGAAAAACTTGCTTACTGCACTTGGAGCTATGGATCCTAAAAACAATAACATCATCACTTTCAAACTGGATGATTTTAAAACTCGGCTCTCACACCAATTGGATTTTCAGATATCCACTAAAATTGTTGGAAAATCCATTCATCATACTGTTTTAGATGAGGGAGATTCTACATCAGTCATGTCTTTATCTTGTTGGAGAGCCATCGGATCTCCTGAAATCAATCATTCACCTACCACCCTTAAGGATTTTGATGGCTGCGATTTAAAACCTTATGGATTACTACCTGCCATCCATGTTGAACTGGGGGACTAGTCAGTCTCCATTCACATTGAAGTCATTGATGCTCCTTTGGACTATAACCTACTCCTAGGTCGTAACTGGATTTATGCTATGCAAGCTATAGCATCGACCATTTTTCATATCATCTAGTTCCCATTCCAAGGAAGGATTGTCACTATAGACCAATTAGATTTGATCACACCAGCTGCTATCACCAATGATGAAAATAGCGTGACACTTCTGAATACCCCATAATATTAGGACATAGGAGTAGGCCTTATAAAAGACTCATCGCACATGGGAGTCTTTCCATTATCTAATCCTCCTCTTGCTTCACAAACTGCATCTATCAATATGATTTCTAACACTTATATAGACAATGAAAAATCGATTATTGATGAATCAAAATCTCTCACTCATTTTGAAGAAGTTTATAACACTATCTAGTCCACCAGTGATTTTTCCATCAACGACCATTTGTTGGTGGCCTCGGATTGTTATCACCTTCCATATTGGCTTGACAACCTCCCCCATCTCTAGATTGTCTTTCACATACACTTCCCATAGATGAATCCATTATGGAAGTCATGTCAATAAATGAGATGCCCTAGAAAGACCATCAACATCAATCTTATTTCCTTCCCCCTTGCCATATGGTAGAAGAACACTTTTCCATAGCTATTTCATCTGATATAATCACAGATCCCCAGTCTCCCATCCTCACTCGGGGTGTCGAGTCTGAAGCAAATCTATGTAATATTACAAAAACCATGCCCGTGGACATATCAATCAAAGCAAGCATTTTAGAGAACATTCATATAGGCCAGAACTCTTCACCTTCCGAGGTTCAATCATATACAGCCTTGTTCAAAGAATTTCGAGATGTTTTCTCTTGGAAATACGAGGAAATGCCAGGTATAGATCCTTCCATTGTTGTTCATGAGATCAAAACCTATCCTGATGCCAAGTCTGTCTGCCAGAAACTATGACAACTTCGTCCACGAAAAGCAGTAGCCATCAAGGAAGAAGTTGAAAAACTTATGAAGGATGGTTTTATTTACCCTGTACCTTTAACTGAATGGGTGTCCAACATAGTCCCTATGAACAAAAATAAGGGCACTATTAGGGTCTGTATCGACTTCAGAGATTTGAATAGGGCTTGTCCAAAAGACAATTTCACTACTCCCTATATCGATCAGATAATCGACAACTGTGCCGGAAGCGTTATTTTTTCGTTCATGGATGGTTTGTTCAACTACAATCAGATTGAGATTCTCACGTCCGACCAACATAAGACGACATTCATTTTCCCATGGGGGACCTTTGCCTACTGTAAATTGCCTTTTGCTTTGAAAAAAGCTGGCATGACATTCCAACATGCCATGTCGTATGCTTTTCATGACATCAAACATATTGTGGAACCTTATCTTGATGACTTGCCTACCCATTCCAAGTAGCGGAATATTCATGTCGATCATTTGAGAGCTATTTTTCTCAGGTGTCATCATTTCAATATTTGTTTTAATCCCCATAAATGTGTTTTTTGTGTAGAAACTGGCCGACTTCTTGGATTCATTGTTTCTAAATATGGAATCCATATTGATCCCTTGAAGATTGAAGCTATTCTTGCCCTACATTCCCCAACGAACATAACCAAACTCCAGATTTTTCAAGGGAAGGCAAACTTTTTACGTCGTTTCATCTGCAATTACGTAGAAAGGAAACATGGTTTCATGAGGTTGCTTAAAAAGGATACACCTTTTGTCTGGGATTATTTCATGCAATGCGCATTTGACAATCTCAAGCATACACTTACCCATGCACCAATGTTGCAACCACCCAATTATACTAAGGATTATTCCTTGTATGTGGTCGCTTCCTTGTCTACCATAGGCATGGTCCTTGTACAAATATATGAACACGATCAAGAACATGTGATCTACTATGCCATTAAGAGTCTCCTAGACTCTGAAACCCGATATTCACATGTAGAGAAACTCGCTCTAGCCACGGTCATCGTGGTACAGAATTTTCGTCATTATATCTTGCTCCGCACCACCACTGTTTACGCCGACTCTAATCCCATGTACTACGTACTGACACGTCAAGTGCTTGGGGGAAAATACTCGCGATGGATTGTCATTCTCCAGGAATTTGATTTGGAGTTTGCGAAAAATACTTCCAAGAAGTCTCTCGTTTTTACAGAGCTCATATGTGACCTTCCCTGTACTACAAAGAATACATATCCCACTAATTCATTACCCGATGAATCATTGTTTCTCATCAATACGACCGACCCTTGGTATGGAGAGATCATTTTGTATCTCCAGACTTTACGATATCAGCCCACTACTTCTCGCGATGAACGTCATCACATTTTCCACTAGGACAAAATCTATCTTATCTTGAATGATACCCTATACCACCGTGATGTTGGTTCCATATTACGACATTGTATTACACATGAGGAGGCTGAGATCGTTTTAAATGATTGCCATGATGGAGCTTGTGGCGGTCACCTATCTGGGTTGGCTACTGCCCAGAAAATATTGCGTGCAGGGTATTTCTGGCCCTCTATTTTTAAGTATTGCATTGAAATAGTCAGGAAATGCCCACCATGTCAAATGTTCACCACAAAGAAATGCACCCACCCATATCTGCTCCATCCCATTGTGGCTGTTGGCCCCTTTGAAAAATGGGGCATAGACTTCATGCACTGTAGACCTACCTCAACTGGAGGGCATGGCTACATAATTGTGGCTGTGGACTATTTTACAAAATGGGTTGAGGCTATGCCCACATATGCCGAAGACACGAAAACAAGTGCATTATTCCTATTCAACCATATCATTGCTAGATTCAGGATGCCTAGGGCCATCATGACCGATCACAGATCACATTTCCAAAACAAAATGATGGCATAGCTTAGCACCAAATTAGGGTTTCGTCTTGATAACTCTACACCTTACTATCCTCAAGCCAATGTCCAGGTTGAAGCTATAAACAAAGTATTAAAAACAATGCTTTAGCGGATGGTAGGGTAGGCCAAGTTAAAATGGCATTTGCAGCTATTCTCTGCACTCTGGGCCTATAGGACTACTGTCAAAAATTCCACTGGTTTTACACCATTCCAACTAGTATACAGATTGGAAGAAACCCTCCTAATAGAATGCAAAATCCCCTCTTTAAAACTTGCTGTAGAACTTTTACCCAACACTACCCTAGATGAAGAAAGATTCCTATATCTAAACAAACTTGATGAAACTTTATGTGATGCTTCCTTAGCCAATGTGGCACATAAACGACGAATGGAAGTTCAGTATGACAAGACTGTCCAACCCTGTTCCTTCAATGAAGGAGATTTGGTCTTGAATTATGACCAAAAGCATGACAAGCTGGGTGCAGGAAAATTTGAGTCTACGTGGCATGGGCCTTATATTGTTAGTCATGGTTTAGATAAAGGGCATATGAGTTGGTTGATTACGACAGGATACCTTTGGGAGATCCCCGCAATGGGCTCTACCTCAAGGAATACTATGCCTAGGTTATCTAGCATAGGATATTTGTAAATTTTGTTTATAGTTTTCTGTGTGTCTTAGGTTTGAAAAGTGTGTCTTTTGTGTTTTCATAAAACCCTACTTATGTATGTCTTTTGTCTGATGGACAGATGACTACTTTCATTGGTTTTGATGACGGTGCTAATCGATATACACTTAACCTTGCATCAACAGCCTAGGTAATGTACTCTCCTGCAAATGATTTGGTGAGTTCAAGGGGTATTCTTTTAGGTCCCTCCACCAACAATATGGCAGAATACCAAGCCATGATATGATTGTTGACAGAATCCCTAGCTAGTGATGTAAGGGAAATTAGGGTTTACCTAGACTCTGAACTAGTTGTTCAACAGCTTAACCGGGTCTATACCGTCCGAAATCCCCTACTTCTTCGTACATTCTGAAGAGTTAGGTTGTTAGAAAGGTCTTTTGAGTAGGTTACATATCAGGACCTTCCAAGACATCTAAACGTTGTGGCATATTCCCTAGCTAATTATGTATTAGACTGGTATATTGCTCATATTTAAAAAGTCCATTTGAAACAGAAACAACATATATGCAAATTCATAAGTAGATAATCATTTCACACATCACATTTTCCGCACAAACAACTATAAATATAAAAGTGTTTCATATATATATATATATATATATATAAACTTTACTATCGAGACATAAAAATGGGCTGTAAAAGTGTTTCATATATATATATAAACTTTACTATCGAGACATAAAAATGGGCTGAAGCATCTAGCTTTCAGTGCCCTTATAGTTCAGGACTGTAAAAATTTCAGAATATACATATACATCGGGAAAAATCTAAAGCTTCGAAGCTTTCAGTAGTACATATACAAAAAGTGAAGATCAAAGTGGACTAATCCTCATCTTGGTGCTGCTCATGATAGCATGTGATAGCTTGAGCCACTCTGCGGAGTAGCCTAGAGAACCGTCTAGAGACACCTGTAGTATGGCGCTGATAATGCCTAGGGACCTCGTTAGTAGTCATGTCAGGGATATCTACAGTCAAACGATGTAGAATCTCTGAGCTCTTCATCAGCTTCAAAGTGATATAACATCATGTCCCTGGTACTTGCTTGCTTAGCAATAGGTGACATCCCAACCGGACGTATGGGTCCAATATCTGCATGGAAACATTTTTACTTATCTCAGTACTGAAAAATTAAAAATGAAAAAAAAAAAAACTAAAAACACAGTGGATAGTATCTTTTCTTTCCTTGGTCGTCCCATGCCTCTCCCTTGGGCAATGCAAGCTTCAAGTCATCACAGAAGTCTGCTCCCTTGTAGGCGTAATCCTCAATCATAAGTAACTGGTTTCTCAACTAGGGAAAGAACCCAGATATGTAACTGACTCTCGGTCCCCCACCACCATGGCAAGGAATGACCAAAACCCATGCAAGCATCCTGGGATCCTTGGGGTCAAGCCTGCCAATGGTCACCTGTGGTCTCATATGGGGTATCCACTGTAATATAAAGGATACTATCACAACTCCATAGCCAAACTGCTTTAGTGTTCCTCTCTTACATTTGTTTAGCTGATATTTTAGACATACCAACATGCATTCACACCAGTTGAAGACAGTGGGTTCCATGAACTATAAATCATATAACATATGTGATCTAGTGGTAAGGTGGGCAGACCTAGTTCCTGCCACCTTCCCAATCGTATAAACTACTGTACTCAAAGGATGATCCACTATGGACTAGATATGTAACTTCCTAGATTTGTACTCCGTACCTAATGCACAGTACTGGTCAATCAGGTCATCTAAAGAGGTATCTCCTCTCCATGCCCCATATAGAACTACAGGATTTCCTCTCCTGGATAATCCAGTCAGAAAATATATGTCCTCAATCTCTATGGATAGGGTGTGGATCCCTACCACAAAATTCTCCTGGTCGGGTTACCACATCCCTATGATATATTCTAGTAGATGTACATAGGATTTCATACATGGTACCCGAAATTACTTTAGGATCCCATAGTTCCGTAGAGCCTCCACAGTGGCCGGATCACTGATAACCTGGAAGTCTATAACTTCATGTTACCTCTCTTTCCAAATTACCATGATGCCAATATTGTATTGCACCTACAACACACAACATTCATGTTAGAGATCAGATCATGCCTGATAAAGAAAAAACATTTAAATGATGAAATTGAACAATGTATAGGGTAAAATTTTGATTTTTTGCTGGGTTAAGGTTTTGTTTTCAACATTAAGTGGCTACATCGCCTTTTGGTTTTGCTCACAAAGCACCTATGGCGTTGCTCTTTTTGGCATGCAGAGTGCCGCTGGCCGAAGTTCATGTCGGCTGTGGACAGAGTGCCTATGACACCTTTTCCCCAGCTTGACAGAGTGCCATCATGTGCTCTGCCCGAGCCCAAAAAGTCTCACGGCTTGAATTTTTTACCCTAATTCGGTCTATAACCCTTCTAGGATGGTCAAATTCCTCCTATCAAACACAATTTCCTAAATTACTCTTTGCTTTGGAATTAAAACAAGCTAAAAATCATTTTTGGGGCATGAGTTAAACAATGGAAAGAGAAACAAAAGACCTTTTTTTGAACAAAAGATAGAGAAAGACAAGATCCTCACCTCTTCCAAGCAAGATTGAAGGAACAAATGGATGGAAGACACTTGCCAAGGCACCAATAGAAGCTCCTCACTCTCACTCCAACCCCCAAACTTCCATAATGGTAAAAACAAATGGTAAATAATTCTTACCATGCACTTCTATTTATAGATAATTTGGGAATTTTCAAAATTTTTCTATAATTTATTTAATTTGAAGTCCAAATTATTTCATTAAAAGTGGGTTTTTATTTTTTATTTTGTATAGTTTTGGTAAGTTGGTTTTTAATGTGATTTTTGGAGTCTTTCAGGGAAAAATTGAGTGATGGCTATGATATAAGCTATTTTAGTCCTTTTCAAGCTTGGAGTTGAAATGAAAAAGTACCGATCATCTTTAAACACTTTTCACATGCTCATTAAAACCCCAGTAAAAGAGTGTCGAGTATACTTTTTCGCTTTTTCAGACTCGTTAAAAGCGGATTATGAAAATGAACCCTATCATGGAGTTATATTTAAGCTCTTTTTAGTCTCCTTAAAACAAAAAAATATTGCCAAGTGAACTTGTTACGTTCACACTTATAAAAGAATCAGAACGATCGACTAGTCAGGGGTAGGTTATCTCTTTTTCGGACTGACTAGCCTTATTTATGAAAAACGATTTTTTGGAGTCTTCTTAGTCATTTCAGACTCTCTAAACATGAAATGATAAATGAGTTTACTTTCGTCGAACTCTTAAAACAAAAAGATGAAAGACCCTATATGGTAACGAACCCCTCCTTTCTTAGGTTCGTAAAACATGTGAGAATGGACTCATCACTTGATGAGCTGCAATGAGTGTTTGTTACCCTATTTGAACTCGTAAAAATGAAAAGAGGCACTCATCTTTTGGGATGGGGAAATTAAAGGAAATGGGAATGGTTTTCATTTGTATTTATGGCAGTCTAGTCTACAGTCCTCCTTTGAACATGGCACCTGTCCGCATTTGCATATCTGAATAGTTGGGTAATCAGTTTCTCTCCGAGTTGATCCATTTTTTTGAGTCACCTGACTCCTTTGAGTCAATTCAAAGAATGCTTCGTCATATTCCTTGCATTACACCTGGTTCTAGTCTCGTCAAGTCAATGCTTCCAAGTCATTTGTCATCCCTCAAATTGTTCAAAGTATGTCTCTCATGAAAATAACTCATCAATAACTTTATTTATCCCTAAAAGTTAGTCATGTCTGAGTCGGTTTCATCACTCCAAATCAAGTTTTGTTCCTTGTTTCGTGTCACTGATGTGTGAATCATTATGGCCCTCCTGTGATAAGTCTATTCCTATCGACTTCAACTCATTATCCAATAATTAGACCTAGAAACCTAGTCAAGTACCTTGAATCCTGCATGCCTCAATGGCAGGTTTCCTCACTTTCAACAGTAGGTTTTCATCAATGAGCTCTGATTGAGATATTTTGTCAAGTGTTTAACTTCAAAACATCTATTCACACTTGGAAGAATGTACTTAGATGCCTTGGGAATCATGTGATCTCCCTCGCACTTGTTAACAATTTTCATCAATGACTAGTAATCAAGTGGTTTCTGCCATGTTCGATGTCAAGATATTTATTCACATGGTTAGAATCGTATCAGTTGGGGATTGGAATGAAGACCCTAGGTTGATAGGCCTCACCATTATATCCACCTATACTCAGGTTGCGTTTAAAGATCAGTGAAAGTCTTGACGCATATCCACATTGTATGTTTTGGTGGTTGTTTTCAGTATTTGAGATGTTATGACATGGATGTACCTTGTATGTCTTGTAGCCATGTTCTATCATTTACATCAGTTGTCCATGGATCTATGGTGTATTTTTGGTAGCCATGACATAGTCATCATCATAGATCTGTAGTGTATTGGTCCGTAACTATGATTGGTTTAGATGGAGTCAGTTATTAGTCTTATGTTATGAGCTTATCTCTCATTACCTCTATACCAGATGAATATCTTGCAAACTATTTCACCTATCACTACCTTCTAGATTCATAGTTTGGGGGGCATTCTGTTGCACCTGGAAATTCCACACTGCCCATTAGCCTATTTGGAAATTCCTCATTGATCATTTGCCTTTTGTGAAACCTGACCTAAGATAAATTAGATGTATTTTTCCCATATTTTAAAGGGTTGATGCCTTTCCTCTTTTTACACTGAGCATCGACGATACTTTTCACAGTGGATTAAAGAGTGTCGTTTCCCTTTTTTCTTAATAAAACCCTAGGTCGATGCACCTATCCTTTATAACAAGAGCGCCAATGGTAAAAAATAGGAAAAAAGAAGTTTCTGGAATTTTCCATGTGGAAGCCTCCGTGGAGTCAGTTCCTACATGCTTGGGAGAGGTGGCATTCACTTCCCTCACCTCTAGGGATCACATTCTATCCATTTCTCCAAGTTAATCTCATGGTTTTGGGCCTATAAATGAAGCGTTCATGATGCGAATGAGGGAGGCCAAGAAAAGTACCCTTATGCTGTTGGATTGAATTCTGAGTTGGAGGCAAAGTAGAGCTAGCTTGTGTGTGGATAGATATTCATAGTCATATAGGATTGTAGATGTTCTTGTAGAGATCGAAGCCATCAACATCAAGGATTTTTGGTTGTACTTCTATCTCTTTCATAATTAATACAAAGACATTCCCCTTTCCTATATTTGATGTATTGATATTAATTAGATATTATTAGACTCCTTGATCACTGATATAAATAATCAATCTATCATGATGCTCTCATCTTGTTTGTTTGTCTTTTGATCTATTTTGCAGGTATTGAACCATTGCAAGGGATTTTGGAGAAAAGACAAAGAGATCTAGGGTTGAGGTATATTGTGTTTCATGTTATTTAATTTGATTATTTAAGGGAAGGATATGTTGCTGTGTCTTTTTGTTTTGTGCTTTTGATTTACAGTGCAGAGGAACAAACCGTGTCTGCACTGATTGAGAATTCCTGATAACATTAATCCAACTCCAAAAACAAATATGAAATTATGAATTTAATAGTGCTCTTCTCACATTGAAAGCAGAAAAATCTTCAGGGCCTGATGGATGGACCTCATAATTCTTCATACACTTTTGGGACTTAATGGCAGGAAATATTGTTTTGGTTGTTGAAGAATCCGGGTAAGCAAGTAAAATTCATCTCCCTTTCAACTCCAAACTCATTGCAAACATCCCAAAGAACAAGTATCCTTTAGGTTTTGACCAATATTGGCCAATATCATTGTCTAATTGCATCTACAAACTAATCTCAAAGGTTAGTTCCCAAATATTTAAGACTATCCTATCCTCCAATATATCCTTCAAGCAATTTGGCTCTTGGATAATAGATGCATCCATGGTGCAGTAAAATTATCTCAAGAAGCTTTGCATTCTATAAAATCCAAATATCTTCCCTATTTTATGTGCAAAATAGACCTTTCGAAGGAATTTGAGAAGGTCAACTAGCTCTATCTGTGTCTCATCCCCACCTAGGTTGGTTTTCCTCATTCCTTGATTGTAACACCCCTACCTTGAAACCCCTAGTCCGATTGGGTCCAAATGTAATTATTGCATATGAAGTTGAGAAAGTATGAACATATTATATTTTGTAATTATTAATATTAAAAATCCACAACTAACTGTGCTGAGGTGGTATGCTGAAGATATTAGGGGACCAATGTATTCACTAGAGGTTGGAAGGGGGATAAGAAGTGTCTTAGGTCGGAAACCATGCTATGGCCTTAGTAAATATTGAAGTCCCTAAACTTTACCTTATGTCATGTTTTGAACCTAATTTCCCTTCTGATTAACTTAAACATGTTTCAAATCATAATTATTATTAAGTTTGAATAACTGCCACCTAAGGGAAAATTTAAGTGTTGCGCCCACGTGCCTTCAATTAAGCATGTAAGTAAAAAGTAGTATTTCTTCGTTATGTCCTCATAGGAGAGGGAAGAAATGACCCATGTCCATGGGAATATTTTGAGTGAAAACATGGGAATTTCTGGTAGAAGGAGGAAAAATGATGCCGATTCTGAACATGCGAATCTTATTAGGGAGAATTTTCTGTTGAAACTGTATCCATTTTGTCTCTGGTCATTCCATTGAAATGGAAAATGGTGTAGGAAAGTAACTTAGTGGAATTCTGAGCACAGTGAAAAATAATGTGTCTCATTGTTGTGACGATAGAAGGAAGCTAGGAAGGTGAAATGCACTGTTTTGCATGGAATTGGATATATGCCAATTTTCCTGATTGCCAAGTGTTAATTAGGAGTATTGAGGAATTGGGTGACAAACCTAACTGGTGAATGCATAGGTATCAACTTGTGGTTGGTGTTTTTGTGGAGATATTAATGAGAAAAATTGCCCGTGGTTGGGTGGATATTGCCTCACACGCAGTCAGTTTCCCAATTCAATCGTTTTTAGGTAAGTTTGATTGCTGAAAAATATGTTGGTATTCCTTAATGTTAATTCATGAATGGAATTAAATTTATTGTCAACTGTTCAATATTTATGTATGGAATGTGCTTGAGGAAATTACAATTATTTAGTTGAATTCCTTAGCGTTTAGAGAATTATAATTGCAGAGAGGTAACTGGTTAAGCTGAGAAGGAAATTTCATAACCATATGTTTCTTGAATTGATAGGTGTGAGTTTTATAATTACAACCACAAAGTTGGAAAATGAATTTTTCTATTGCTTATGTTTTAGGAGACAATTTGGATGTTCTTCTTGAAGCTGCAAGTAAAGAATTCAGAATTTTACTTCTCCAACATTGTAATCAGTTGTTAAGTAAATGCTCTATTTCAGAGTTGTCGAGTTGTTGTAGGAATGTTAATTGAATTTAATGGTTGTTGAATGGCATTGGTTACCCAATTTTATGGAATAATTAAAGGGGTAGAATTCCTTAATTCTTTATGAATTCTTGCATAGATATTGAGGACATATTCTTTGTTTTAATCAATTTCTTTGAGAAGTTATAAAGAATGCGATTGTTTTTCATGATCATTTCATGTAGAATTGAATGAAAAAGGAACACGTAGAATACCATTGCATTTAGGGTGAAATTCTTGTCCCTGAGTTTTTCATAATTGCATTAAGAATGTTGTTGTTTTGTGAATGCTTAAATTGGATAGTTAAATTATGCAATTCAACATTTATGGTGATGTTGTTTCTGAAATTTGTTATGTGTTAAATAAACATTTAGATTCACTCCTTTGGAGAAGTAAATACTTGTATGTGAAAGGATTGTTTTAGTCTCAAATTATTTGAAGACAATGGAATTAAATGAATGTTGTTTTGAAGTAGAATCTAAATTTTACTAACTTTCAAATCCAGATAAAGACAGGATATTTCCTAAGTTTCTGACTAAGGCAATGCCTTAGTCATTTCCTAAAATTATTATGTTCCTTAACATTTAAGTTAGAAGTGAGGGGTCAATACTCCATTGTCGAAATGGTGGTGTCAATGTCTAGAATTGATAAGGAAATATTGGTGGATTTGGATGACAGTCAACCATTTGGAAGTCAATGTTGAGATGTTATTTTTGGGATCAACATATCAATTGTGAATGTATTTTTCATATAAGTGGTGAGGTGCCAATGTTGAGGTGCCGATGTAGGGATCAAGGAAACATTTGTGAATGGGTTTTCATATCGATGTCGAGGTTTGATTTCCAACATTGGGAGTTTCGAGATCAGAAACTTGGCATCGGTAAGGTAAATTTAATGTGTTCAAATGTCTGACGTCTGACGTCAGAACATTGGATGTTTTGTAGGAAATAGTTAATCACGTCAGGTTTAATTAATTAAACTTGTTCATAACTCTTAATGTAAATTAATAGATAATTAATCAAGGTTCCACAATTTGGAGAATGAGATGGTTATGTTCTCTAGTTTAATTAATGTTAATAATAATAAAAATAGTATGTGAATGTGTTACCTTGCTCAAAGGTGTCTAATTACTAGATCCTCATAACGTCGAATTGTGTTACGATTGGTTTGAGGGCATGGTCACTTTGGGGTGCGTGACCAAATTGGTATCATAGTTGATGTAACATGTGGGTGTGTTATTTATTAGTATCATAACCAAGGTTCGACATTTCGCACATGGGAAACGTTTTGATTATTCAAAGAGTGGAAACTCTTGAGTCTATTTGGTCTCATAATATTTCTTTGTATGAAAATTTTGCATGTTAGTAGTGTAAATTATATTATGCATATGAATATTGATGTGAACTAACAATCATGGATGAAATCTCAGATTGCTAGTGACAACACAATTTTTAGGCCATTGTACTTGTAGTTTTCCAATGTAGTAGGCAAGTGGTATTGAAATGATGGCATATGAGCGTGCAATGTTCAACTGAATCTAATTGTCATTAATTTGAGATGGGAACCATGGAAGTGTTCCAAAATTTGAGGGACATACAGATTAGGAATAGAAATATCCTTTAGTGTGTGGAACAAAAAGATAAAATTAATCAACAAATGATGCAAAATTTGATATATTTACAAAATCAGATGCAACAAGTATCTTCCATAGCGATAAAGGAAGAAAATGAATCAACGAGTAGAGGATTTCCTGATAGATATCAGCATTCCAATGAGAGGTATGTAATAAATAGAGGGTTGCGTTTCTGATATAATACAGTTGGAAGTCATAATGGGAATCAGGTAGCTTAAATTTGACATGTTACTCATCCTAAAAGTCATCAGAAGAGAAAGCGAGATGGGAATGCATTACAAGGTGAACTTAGGAAAATCAAACATCCCACCTTTGATGGAGAAAATATGGGGAAATTGTAGAGATTTAGATTTTAAAAATGAAGAAATATTTGACTCTGCATGATTATTTTGATAATCAAGAAGCTTGTATTGCTATATACAATATTAAGGGAAAGCTTATAGATGGTGGAAGCATATGAAGTAGGTAAAAAATCTGGATGAGAGGGAAATATCATGGAACAATTCTCAAAGGTTTTTCAAGCATGAATACCTATCTCAACAATATTATAATAAGAAAATGTACGAATTATTTGAAATTAGATTGGGAAATATGACTATGGAAGAGTATGAGAAAAGATTCCTAGAGTTACTAAGTTTTGTTGAATTCATCCATGATGAGAAGGTTAAGATACACATATCTCTCAGTGGATAACCTTTTTTCTACAAGGATAAAATTAATTATGACAAGCCCCATATTGTGAAAGAATGCATACATAAGGCTAAATGTTTGTATGACCAAGGTAAGAGTAAGCATGATTTGCATAAGAGTTGGAAAAGTAAACTGAAAGAGAAGTAAGAACACAAAAAAAAGGGATTTAAAGCTCCTAATTAGTAAGCATGATTTGTATAAATATTTCAAACAACCAACTCTAAATGACGAATCACGAATAAATGAGTCAACAGGACAAAAAAAACCATTCCAAGTTAAATGTTGGAAATGTGGAGGTGGACATTACCTCAATAAATGTCTAGAAAGGAAGAATAAATGTGTTAGTATGTATAATGTATAGGAAGCTTCTACAGTGGGAGATTCCTCGTATTTATGCATATTTGGATAATCGTCAGGAAGACCACTAGTCAATGATTATTGAAGTTGAAGATAAAATAAATGAATTTCCTATTTCAATTTTGATTGATTTCAGAGATTCTTACAATTATGTAAATACTAATATGGTTGAAAGATGCAATTTAGTGAGAAGTAAACTGCTTAAGCATAGAATGGCACATTTAACTACTAGGATGAAATGAAAGATTACTTCAATGGTTAAATATTGTTGTTTTAAAATGAATGGGTTATATTCCAAGTATGATTTGGATGTTATTCCTCTAGGATCATATGACGTTCTGATTGGAATGGATTGGCTAGAATCACATCATGTTATTCTTGATTTCCATAACTAAAGCAATGCATGCTTGGATGAGGATGGGAGTACAATTCAAATTAAAGGAATTCCACACTACAACAAAAACTGGATTTAGCATCGAATTTAGCACCGGATTTTAGTGTAATTTTTTCCCAATTTTGGTGAACAATCCGACGCTAAATATGGTGCTATTGTACAATTTTGTAAAATGCCATCTATTGCATCTTTTTTTTTGTCCTTTTTAACATCCATTTTTGCGTCCATTTTTGAGCCCAATTTTTTGCATCTTTTGTTACGCCCTTATTTTCGTCCAATTTTGCATCTTGTATTGCCTCTTTTTTTGTGTCATTTGTTACATCCTTGTTTGTACCCAGTTTGACACTCAGTTTTGCATCCAATGTTGTGTCTTATTTTTATCCTTTTGTTTCATCGAGTCTTGCACCCAATTTTGCACCATGTTTTGCATCAAATTATGTGTCCAATTTTTCATCTAGCGTTGCATCTAGGTTTGCATCCAAATTTGGGCCCAATATTGCGTCTAGTTTTGCATCCAATTTTACTTATAATGTTGCATCCCTTTTTTCATCTAATTTTGCATCTTGTTTTACGTCTTTTTTTGTATCCATGTTTGTGCCTAATGTTTCATCTTGTTTTATGTCGTATTTTGCATCTAGGTTTGTACCTAGTGTTGCATCTTGGTTGATGTCTTTTTTGCATCTATGTTTGAGCCCAATGTTGCGCCTAGTGTTGTTCCTAGTTTTGTGCCCATGTTTGTATCTAATATTGCATCAAGTTTTGTGTACAATGTTGCATCCCATATTGCATTCAATATTATGTCTAGTTTTACATCCAATGTTTCGTCCCATCTTGCATCCAATATTGTGTCTCATTTTAAGTTTTTGTTTGCATCAAGTGTTGCTTCCAGTTTTGCACCTGGTGTTATGCCTATTTTTATGTCCATCGATACACCATATTTTTTGCTCAATTTAATGTCCAATTTTAAGTCTAGTTAGGAGTCCACTTTTGCATCTATTGTTGCGTCTAGTTTTGGGCCTAGTATTGCATCTAGTTTTGAGTCATTAATTGTGTCTATTGTTGAGTCTCCTTTTCCATCCAATTTTTCTTTTACTGTGACATCCATTTTTGTTTCCACATTTGTGTTTGACATAATGTCCACTTTTGCATCTAGTTGTGTGTTTGGTGTGACATCCACTTTTACAACTTGTTTTACATTTAGTGTTGCGTCTAATATTGCATCCATCTTGCATTACTACATTTTTTACCTTTATAAATACACTGCAATATCATTAGGGCATGGAGGAATCGAACCACCAACCTCCTGCTTGTAAGGCAGATGCTCTTCCATTGAGCTAGAACCCTTTAAGAATTGGGAAGAGGAGCAATATTAACACAGATTTCATCATTTGAATTCTAATAAAAGACAATAAGATCCAAATACAGTCATGCTTAAAATCCAATTTATTTTTCCAAAAACATTAATAAGCACAAAAATCTACCGTGATCAGGAAACAAAATATCCTAAACAATTACACAATCTGTTAAAGTGGTTCATAAAAGGGTCTTAGAGAACAAGATAATGTATTGATGCATACCTAATAACCTAAACTTGAGAAGGATAGAGAATAAGGATGTGTTTAAGAAATAGTTGTAGAATCCAATTGAGGATTGTGTGTTGCTACATAAATGTTTCTATTCGTTGATTATTTGATTTTGTTCAGCAATGGGATGGTAAGAGAAGCACTCATGAATGGTTATTAAAAGAAGATGCCTACCTCAAGATTCTTTAAGCCTCACCCGAAGTCTATTTGTTGTTTCAATTTTCATCATGATAGGAATAGGCTGTTAAGTTTTGGTGAGACTTTTGGATTTACATGGACAACAGTAAAACCCTGATTGTGATGAAGGAAATAATTTCATCTGCACAGGTGAACTTTCAATTATATTAAAAACAAATCTTGGTGAATGAAATAAATTGAACACAACTTGAAAATGATAGTGTCATCGTGTTAGTGCACTTGATTAAGCATCCTATTTTGACAGCCTCTTGAAGACTTTATTCAGAAGTTCAGATACTCTCTTTGAAAACTAAATACGTAGATGTTCTCTTTTACAACAAAAATAAGGTTATTAAACAGAATTTGGATTGAAAATATTCAAGTGCACGTAACAAGATACATGGACTCAAAATTGTTTTAGTTAATGTTGTTTCCAGATGGTACATTTCATCTTCATAAAGCTATTGTCTAAACTATTGTCTTTGGTTATTTCAGTGTGCATTTCAGCATTTTAATGCAACATTCTGAACCTTAACCTCCTTTCTTAAACAAGCTAGTACATTTTTTTTCTGGTACATTTCCTAACTGTTTACAAAGCTGGAGTCAGATTGTTATTGATACATTGTGCAGGACCTCTGACCCTCTAGAATCTAGACATGTATGCATGACCAATTAAAATGTTCATAATGACGAATTGGTGTTTTAACATTACTTAAAGGAAAAAAAAATAAAGTGGGAAGGCTAGGTTTACCATTTGTAAGGACAATACTATTATCCCCAAGAAAGAGAGAGAGAATTAGTTAATTATTTTGCCCCATAATAGACCACAAATATCAAAACATCGTCAGTGTAGAAACCACTTGTCACCAATTAGATGCCTTCCAATATTCCAATAAAGTGCCTAATATCCTCAATGGACCCTTATCCAAGGTCCGTTCCATTTTAGATATCAAATGTGCGGCCTATGAAGATTGAAAATCCCAATATTATATAGACCTTTACTTTGGTCTGGTCATGGAATCCATCCAACAACCCACTGTGGTCAATCAAAGCCCTTTCCTAGACTACAAAGATCAAGATGGCTTTCTTTACAAGTTGAATCAATTGTGTGTTCCAACTAGATCAACTTGCCTTCTGCTTATCAAGGAGGCCCATTCTTCATCCCATGGAGGAAATTTTGGTGTACAGAAAATTATGTTGCACCACAAAGGTACTTCTTTTGGCCTTCCACGTGGAAAGAAGTGGAATATTACATCTAGACTTGTTCAAATTGTAGCCAAAACAAACCTTCCAACATGAAGCTTGGGTTGTACTAGTCTTTGACAGTTCCCTATAGGGCTTAGATTTCTTCTAGCCTATTTGTGGCCATTTTGGATTACCATTGACCAACATTTCTGATCATTACTCTAGATTTCTTAGTGATTTGGAAAATCGTCACGAAATCCTTTAGGTTGTCTGCATCGGTTCTCTACTACATTCAATACACAAACTGATGGCCAAAATAAGATAGTGTAACATAATCTTGGTTCATGCTCTCTGCCTCTACCATCATTAGAACAAATAATGGGATCAATACCTACATATTTTGCAACATAGTTACAACAAATATTCCCTTCTACAAGACACTTTCTTTTTGATCTTTGTTTTGGCTTTCAACCTCTTAGCTCTAGTTGCTCTCCCAACTCCATCCACATCCCACTAGTAGAAGCAGTAAGACAAAGCTTCTTTTGTGCAAAACTTGGTCAAGATCCAAAGTAATGTTCAGGACATCCTTCAACAGACACATGCTGAATACAAAGCATTATACGACTGACATCAAGTTGCTGCACATTTTCAATTTGGTGATTGAGTTTGGTTGCATTTGGACAAGCATTGCTTCAAAAATAAACAAATGGGTGCCAATGCTTCCAAGTTGGACCTTCTACAATAGTTAGGCATCCCTGATGTGGTGAATGTCAACCAGTGGAAGTAATATGAACCACCTCATTTAAAGGATGTGCTTGAAAGGCATGTTTCCCACTCAGGGTTAATGGCTGCTGCAATCAACATATAGGTAGCAACTTCCCTTTCTTCAGCGGAAATTGGGGATGATTTCCTATAAGCAGGGATGAATTGATGAGACTTAGTCTAGTAATATGAGTGAACCTATATTATATCTATACATTTATATTTTGTACTCTAGTAAACTTTGAAATTTATCCTTATCTGTGTTGGGTGACATAGTCTAAGACTAAATAGATCGCTCACCCACTTTATTTTTTTTTATTGTAGACTTGGGTAATTTTGATAATTCTACCCACAATTTTTCACTGTATATGTAATAATACAAATGACTGTAGTTACTGTATAGCACATGTGCAATTCCTCCCCATAGTTTTGTACTGTATTTATAATAATAACACATGACTGTACATCATGTGGACAATTTTGGTTATTCTCTTCTACTCATACACTTGTCTTTGTTTATTCACTTGTATTGAGGATCTGTATAATAAATCATTATATTAGGAATCCTTAACAAATAGTCAAACTCATACTTGATGGTACACTTGAAATCTTATTTTAAACATCTATTTGTACTGCTGTTACATGCAATAAAAAAATTACAAATTTCCAAATATATTCCTGGGTTGATGTGAGTGCATTTCTCAATATTAAATACATATCCTGTATATATGTGCATTCCCATATAAAAATTCAATTTACTCTATTTTCTCCCCTATGTTTCTCCTGGGCACATCACATCAACACTAAAAAATATATAGAGTCACAAGTTTATGGGAAAAATAACAAGTTATAAAGAGATAGAGTATACACTTCAAATATCACATATGCCTGAATAACTAGCATGAAAAGAATCAAAGAAAGTACATCCAAAGTGCCATAGCCAGCATATCCTTACATATAAAGCATACAAGAAAACGTAGTATTTAAGACTACTCAAGACAAATATATGGAATTCGAGTACACATCTTAGAAGTACAAAGATCATCGAAAATACAGATTTAACAAGCTATAGTTGCAAATGGAGGTTCACGCTCATTCACGCATTCACAAATTCACTTATTTCATGCACATTCACACTCTTACTACTATTTCATTTACATTTGTATTATCCAATCCATAGTCTCACATTATTCCTCATACATTTACCTTATGCTCCATACATATATCCTTCTTCATGCATTGACATCATATCACTTCCATTGACCTTTGTAACTCAACCATACACCTACAAGAGATTGCCTTCGTCAATATGGATAATACTTTTATATAGGAATCGACACCTACGTGTATCTATAGTAGAGACCTCCTACTAGAGTAAAAACAAATAAAATCTACAAAGGAGGATGACTACAGAATTAGAGGACTACGGGAAACTATAAGCAAGGAGCATTATAGAAGTTGGAGCTACAACTATCTACATAAGAGAAAATCTATAAAAGTGTGGTGCTACAGGTATCTGCTACTACTGGAGATAATTGTTAAATCCTATTAACTTGTAGAATGCTACAAAAATGACTTCCTGTGCATGTCACACATGATCCCACTCTAGTACACATTCCAATACAACAATAATAATATCCTCCCACATATGTGGATGATCACAACCTTCATAAAAAAACATGCAAAATCCTCCACGCAATGAAATGCACTTCTTATAAATCATAAATGACATAAGGCAAGGTATGTCACACATACTTGTTTTTATCAATAATGTTTTACATAGGTATGCCATTCTAACTCCTGATCACAGTAACCTCATCCTCTCTCTACCCTAATCCATATCAATGTGGTCGCTAATATATAAAATCAGGGGAGGAAGCAACTTGGAGTTGCATGAGATGATGCAACTACAACAGCTACATATTGCCATCACAATCACTATTCAAAATCTATGAAAGAAAATCCTGAATAATTACTCCAGTTGGTGTGCATATCTGAGCCAAAAATCCCATATTGAGATCAAAGACCGTAAGATAGAAATAGGAAATGTGCGGAAGGAATTGCTGTATACATCTTTGTATCTTCTGATTTGGGGTGAAGCTGCCAATTTGAGTTTCTTACCAGAGTGCTCGTGCTATATTTTCCATCATATGGATTTAGAGATAAATAGACTCTTAGAGAATAATATTGGACAAATATCATTTCCCGCACATATTGGAGAAAATGCCTTTTTTCACAAGGTTGTTACACCACTGTATGATATAGTAAAAAAGGAAGAAAAGTGTAGTGATGATGGGAAGGCTCCTCATTCTTCTTGGAGAAATTATGATGATATTAATGAGTACTTTTGGAGTAGCAGATGCTTTGAAGAACTAGGATGGCCTCTCAAGATGGGGAGTAATTTTTTTCAATCGGCTAAACGAGCTCAGAGTTATAAGGATTGGGATACCCAAAGAATTAGGAGAATATTGCATAAACAACAATTGGGGAAGATGGGATTTTTAGAACAACACTCCTTTTGGAACATTTTCTGCAACTTTGATCGTCTTTGGATTATGTACATTTTGTTCCTTCATGCTGCTATTAGTGTGGCATCTCAGGGGTCAGGAACTCTTTGGATAGAATTGAGACACAGAGACACACAAGAACGGGTCCTTAGTTTCTTCATTACATGGGCATGCCTTCATTTTTGGCAGTCTTTGCTTGATGTTGGCATGCAATACAGTTTAGTGTCAAAAGAGACTCTACTAATTGGAATAAGGATGTTACTAAAAAGCATTATGGCATTGGTATGGACCATTTCCTTTGCTGTGTTTTATAGTCAGAGGTGGGATCAAAGGAATCATGATTTGAGATGGTTAAGGGAGGTGAATAGAAGATTGGTAAACTATTTGAAAGCTTCCCATGCTTGAGCTTTTGACATTGCTTATGTTTGTTATTACTTGGGTAAGAAACTTTGCTGAGAAATGAAATTGGAGATTTTTTCATGTCTTGACGTGGTGGTTTAGACAATTGAGGATGCGATTCCAATTCTTTGCTAGTGCAATCCAGTTCATGGATGAATTGATTGATGAAAGAATAACAACCTGACAAGGGATGAATTGATTGATGAAAGAATAACATGAATGTGTATTATAATACAAGTAAGCTGTGATGATTTCTTTTCAAATGTGGTTCACAACTTCAGTCTGGAAGATTGGGGATACATCCATAGAATGCTTCCAAGGTTCTTCACCTTGTTAGGTTATTTTGGAGCCTATTTCTAAGCACCAACTTGAGTGATAGCCCGAAGGCTTGGTCCCTACAGCATCAACCAACTGAGCTACCACACAGGGCTGGGGCGGTGATGATTTATCATTATTACGTCATTAATACAATATTGACCTACATTACTAATATTTTTCTCTTTTTCCATGCGAGGAAACCTACTATGCAGTGTGCACACGTTTCTCATTCTGAGTATGGTACACACATCGGATTCTTCGAGGCTCAAGACCAATACAACAATATAGTCATTATGAACTTGCTGCTCAATATGTCACTGGAAAGAATTGGTTTTGGGTGGGGAGGATAACACTCCTCAGTTGCTTAGTTGTCATGAATACTATTACAACAAATTTTTATACAATATTACATAGTGGTAATATACCCTAAGTGATCCGGATTTATGCGTGAACGAAATGAAAGAACATATACAGAATCATAATAACAGACATTTTGCAAATATAACATAGATACAGTAAACACATATTCTATTAAATGGCGAAAATAGAACAGACTGTAATACAATTGCTAGAATGGTGGTAGCTATCTCTGAGAAGAGATGTGGCCGCTACGCTCATTCGTGCCAAGATGAATACAAAATGAGGCCAAAGGGGCCTATTTATAATAAAAATGAGGTGAGAACCCCAAAAGTCCCAAAACGTAACCCTAGAAGATGAACCGTCATAAAGTTTGCGGCCCCATGGTGGTAAGTTGAACAGTCAACTTCCCGGGGTCATAACTTTTGCATACGATCTCCGATTTGGGCGTTCGAGAACTCGTTGGAAAGGTTGGTCTAAGCTTTACAACTTTTGGTCGGCCAAATGCATGCCGATGGCAACCATTTGGCCCCGAATCTCCAAAAAACGTCGTTTAAGGCCTCAAAACGGCCCCGAAAGTTTAGGACTCGAAAAACTGCCGAAAAATAACTAGGAAACTGCCACAATGAACAATTGTTTTGAGCCAGTGGAATAGGTGGGTGGCCACCGATCTCCATCTGGATCACTAAGTATATTACACATTCTGTTTAATTTTCACAAACCGTCGATGCTGGACGGTGAACTCTATAATTTTGAGCTCACCCCAATAATATCCATGAACATATGTTGGAACTTGGAAAGTAACACCGATGCATGTAGGTAGATCACATGTTAACACGCACTGTGGAGTTTCACAAGCTCTAACAGTGGGATGTTGCTTACCAAATGGAAACAAAGAACTAACTAACTTATAGGAAGAAATGGCATGAAGCAACTGGCTTAAAAATTTACCTCAGGGTGCTAAATTTTCTATTGTTGTTTCTTTGCTGCTACAATAAGATTATGAAATCCAGTAAGTGTGAATCAAATTTGAACAAGAACTTTGGGATCAAACCAACAAAACCCTAAGTGAGCAGTTAGACACCTTACCCAGTAGTAATAAAGGACTCTACCGTATCTTTCCTAGATATGTTGTCACAAAAGAATTAGGGAGGTTGATCTAGTCATTTTAATTGTTAAAATTCTTACGAAAGTTCAATTAATCCCCATACTATCGCATACTTTCAATAACAAAATATTATTTTGCAAGTATTTTTTTTATACATGTTCACATCAATGATCATCACTTTCATATATGTTTTACATGTCTTGAATATCCCATCTCAAAGTTTGAATCATATAATTCTCCCATGATTTAGTTTGACTTTGTTAGAGTTGTATTATCTTGTTCCTAGTACTAGTTTATAAATTTATTTTCTACATTAAAGTATAAATTTTTAATTTTCTGCTTTAAATCCTAACCTAACCCTATTTTTACAAAAATAAAAAAATGAGTATGGGTTGAAGTTGAAGCAGAGTGGGTACTATTATGGTGCAAGTTACAAACCTATCAATAATATTGCTAGTATACTCAACTATCGGTTTGGAATGAACATAGGATAAAAATTTGTTTATATAGCCTGGTGGATCCTAATCTGATGAGAGGAAAGCATCAACATGTAATTACCAAGCATCAACATGTAATTACCAACTGATTCTAGAAGTACAGAACCCACAACGGCCTTGCAAACACTTGAAAACCCTTTAATCTATTGGTGGCCTCAAAAATAGTTTTTGAAGAATCCCTAGTTTATAGC